>PVJN01031194.1:0-25045 GCA_004026805.1 Lasiurus borealis
GAAAAAAAGTCCAACATGCTATAATAAAAAACACAGTATCAATCAAAAATTCTTAAACACATGAAGAAGCATAAAGAATAACCCATAATAGAGAAAAATTAGTCAAGAGAAACAAACCCAAAATAACTGAGGTAATAGAATTAGTAGACAAGGGTATTCAAACAACTATTATAAACAAGCTCATATGCTCAAGGATATAGAGGAAAACAAAAGCATAATGAGATATGGAAAGAATGGATGGGGTTAACTGTAGATTTGACACAGGAAAAAAAAAAAGATCAGTGAACTTTTAAAGACACCGGGAAAAAAAAAAAAACTATCCCAAATAAAACACAGAGAAAAAATATTTTAAAATTTAAAAAAATATAAATTCAGTTGGGCCTTGGCCAGCATTGCTAAGTGGTTGGAGCGTGGGCCTACACACTAGAGGGTCGAAATTCAAATCTCTGTCAAGGGCATGTACCTGGGCTGCAGGTTGAATACCTGACTGGGTCTGGGCATGTACAGAAGGCAACCAATCAATGTCTCTCTCTCACAATGATTTTTCTCTCTCCTTTCTCTTACCCTCCCCTTACTCCCTTCCTTTCACTTGTTCTAAAAATCAATGAAAGCCCTAGCTAGTTTGCCTCAGCAGATAGTGTCAGCCTATGGATCAAAGGGTCCCAAGTTTGATTCCAGTCAAGAGCACGTACCTCAGTTACAGGACCTTCCCTGGCCCAGGCCTTGGTTGAGGCACATGCAGGAGGCAACCAGTCATTGTGTTTCCCTCACATGAATCTTTCTCTGTCTTTCCCTTTCTCTTATACTTTCCCTAAAAAGTCAATGGGAAAATATCCTTGGGTGAGGATTAATAAAAAATAAATAAAGTAAAAAATAAAAATAAGTAAAAATCAATGAAAAAATATCCTCCAAGTGAGGATAAAAAAATTAGTTGGACAATATCAAGTAGTCTAAGATACATATAATGCAGTCCCAGAAAAAAGAATGGCTAAATATTTTAAGAAATAATGGCTGAAATTTTTCGTAAATTGATAAACTACACATTTATATATCTAAGCTCACAAATCTCAAGTAGAATAAACAAGACATTTTTCCTTGTCTTTTTATTTCTTTGAAGAAAAATAAAGTATTATGGGGATTATAATAAATATAGAAGAAAAACATAGGACAATAGCATAAAGGTGGTGAAAATATTATGTCACTGCGATTTTCAGATTGTTATTAAAGCATAACTTATGCTGATACCATAACTAAACCAAAAAGTTGATCAACTGCATTATAATCTACCTGAAGAAAAGATAAAATGCATTTCTAAAAGCTGAATAATCTTCATATGGCAGAGACCAGAAAACAAGAATTTCAAATTATGACCCAGTGTCACTGCTGAGTGGAGAGGGTGCCCTCATTATCAGATATCATATTCTTAAAGATGACATATGTATCAAATCATAACTAGATGATTTAGCCACTAAGATTATCTTACTGGTTCCATGCTTACTTATTCTAACTCAATTTGACTTATCAATTAATGCTTCCTTTCTGAAAGCCTTTTTGTGTGATTATGGTATTTTTGCTTTAAAAAAATTCAGTGTACTGGTAAAAGGCACTCAAATTTAATAATCAGATTATACTTAGTTCTATCTTTATGTTTTCAAAAATCTATTATCTCACACTCTGAAATTGTCAAGATCACTTAAGTTATTTAGTTATGTCCTTAAATTCTCTCCATATATTTTGTATCTTTTCATATTTTAAAATTTTTATTGAATTCTATAATTCATTATGTCATATTTTAGTTCAATTTCAGTATGATGTAGAAAACCAAGATTTTTTTTATAATCTTAAATTTCTAAATAATTTTTCAATACTGAAAGCTAAAATGGTCATGAAAAAATTTTACTTCAGTGATTACATAGCTATAAAGGAACTTTTTAATTAAATCCTTTGATTTGTTCTTTTCTTCCTACCTGTTTCTCATTTTTGAAAGAGAACCCATTGAAAATAAGGGCTCCTTTCATCTATTTTGGGGTTCTTTTAAAAAACATATTTTATTGATTTCAGAGAGGAAGGTGAGGGAGAGATAGAAACATTAATGATAACAAAGAATCTTTGGTTGGCTGCCTTGTGCATGTCCCACACTGGGGATCAAATCCACAATTGAACCGTGACCTCCTGGTTCATAGGTCAACGCTCAACCACAGAGCCAGCCAGCCTACTTTGCGTTTCTTTAAAAAAAAAATCTCAATTAATTAGTTAACACAGAAGGTGGTTTTTTGTTGCTGTTTTTTTATTATTATTATTATTATTGCTGTTCTTGTGAAAATAAGCAAAAATGTGTTGATTTTAACAATGAATATTTACAGCTGATTAGTTCAGCAGGATAGTGTTGATGAGGCTAAAGTCAAGGAATGCTATTTTTTCGGAGCCTACTAACCACCTTATGCTTCACAGTTACAATCTTTGAATCAGAAATACTGTGTCTGTATAGTGACATTACAATATTAATCTGTAAAACTATTCAAGAATACAAAAATCTTTTGTTTTCTTCCAAAGATAAAACCATCAGGATTTACAAAGCTTAAGATTAAAGATAAACCAAAAAGAAATAAATACAAGGGCTAATAACTGGAACTCCAAGAGTTAAAGTAATAAAAATGGATTTACAAAATCAAAAATACATCTTACATAGTACTTAAGCCATCTTTATGGTAAATAAAGATTTCAATACAATTTTAATGTGCTTTGCCAACCAAGTTTGATTCTAGTATGGATGCTACAAATGCAATAGATACACCTGTTTTGTTGTTTCTAATTCTCACCAGAGGATGTTTTTTCCATTGATATTTAGAGAGAATGGAAGGGAAGGGGAGAGACAGAGAGAGAGAAACATCAATGTGAGAGAGACACATCGATTGGTTGCCTCCCCCATATGCCCTGAACAGGACCAGGAACTGAGCCTGCGACCAAGGTACATGCCCTTGAATCGAACCTGGGACCTTTCAGTCCACTAACTGACACTCTACCCACTGAGTCAAACCTGCTAGGACAATATATACATCTTAATTAACTAGCTAAAAAGTGTATAAATAAACCACTAGCACAAATATGTGAGAAGTGCTTATTCAAAAAATATTAGTAATTACACAAGAATAACTCCTCAGAATTCCAAAATAAAACCTCTATAAATGCAGAAAGACAAGCAACATTTTGAGACTGGATGTAAACTTTAACAGATTAAGACATGAGAGTATTCCCATTTAAACATGCTAGCTTAATCTTCCACAGACTATTTTACTGAGTATCACAATGTTTTAAAATTTACCTATGCTATAATCAGGGAAATACAAGACAAATGGTTCAAAGCATCCAGTATTTGGACGGAATTTTTCCCAAATAATTTCACTGAGAAAGATAACAGTCACATTTCTGTCCGTCTGTAAAAGAAAAAAGTAATAAAATTAACTTTGCATTTAAAAATCTTAATCAGAGCAATTCCATTTCAATCTTTCTTTCAAATAAATTGAGCAAAGTTCCAACATGTAACAAATTATTTGCATATTAACAGACCATATTTAGAAAACCTAATCAAGGAGTTCATCTACTTGCAAATTTTCATACATAATTACTTGGGAATTTCCATAAAACTTTTAGGTTAATCAGCATTTCAGTTACCTATGAATTTTAGGACTTATTTTATAGAAATTAAGAAACATTTGCATAAAGAGTTAAGACAAAATTTTTTATGGGAATTTTCAAAGAAATCATTAGCTTTCAATTAATAAACAATAAAAAAAGGCAAAACATATCTCATCATTAAAATGGCTACAGTAGCCAAAACCGGTTTGGCTCAGTGGATAGAGCATCAGCCTGCGGACTGGAAGATCCCAGGTTCGATTCCGGTCAGGGGCATGCATCTTGGTTGTGGGCACATTCCCCGGTAGGGGTGTGCAGAAGGCGACTGATCCTCTCTCATCAATGTTTCTAACTCTCTCTCTCTCCCTTCCTTTCTGTAAAAAATCAATAAAATATATTTTTTAAATGGCTACAGTAATCAAGAAAAAAAAGAAATACGAGTTGAAGAAAAGCAGATTAAGCCATATTATACAACCACATATTGTTAGAAAAACTTAAAAGTTGTTTGAAAGGATATTTTCACATGAATTATTAAATAAAATTGAATTTGCATATACATTAAAAACACCACTGTTAACAGGTATCTTTTGAAGTATATTTAGAAATTATAATTAGTATACAAAAAGAATATTAAGAGAACAGCCCACTGTGTATGTTATCCTTCTATAAAGTGGCCACAAATGTCTTATACATGCTAGTTAGAATTTATCTGTAGATACCTCTGCATTCTCAACACAAATTTTAATTTTTCTCATAGTCTTTTTGACATCTCCCAAGTTGACAAGCAGCTTCTACAGCAATTCTCCTTTCTGGTAGAGTGGAGATTACCGTGCATCTTTTAATTTTCTTCAGTTTTCATAATTAAAACTAAAATAAAAGTGGAAGCTATTTTGTTCTATAACTATTCATAGAACACTATCTCACAAATTATTCTATACTTTGATAGTGATTTACTTTTTATTGATTCCTATATTTCCTCCTCCCCCATTAATCCTTACCTGAGGATATCTTCCCATTGATTTTTAGAGAGAATGGAAGGGGAAAGAGAGAGAGAAAAAGATCTATGTGAGAGAAACACATCGGTTGGTTGCCTCCTGCACATGCCCTAACCAGGGCTGGGAAAAATGCCTGCAACAGAAGTATCTACCCTTGATCAGAATCGAACCCAGGACCCTTCCACTGACACTCTATCCACTGAGCCAAACTGGCAAAGGCTTGATTCCTATCTTACGTATAATCTTATATTCCAATTTTCATTGCTTAGAAAAGATTATTTTGGCTAACAAAAGCAGCTAAGTTCAATAAATAAATAATTCCACAAAAATTTAGCATGTTTATGAAAGAAAAAAAAATATTTTTACTTTCAAATGCTATTTTTATCTTATAAACTCATTCATTTTTAAGAATCCTTGCATTTATTTCTATAGGGATAAAAAAGTATGTATGCTCTAAACACAATCTTGATTCAAAGCATTGAGTTGTTTTTGCTTTAAAATGATTATTCAAAAGTATTTTATAAAATCAGTTAAAAATATTGAGATTAAAAAATGGTATTTTTCAGTCTGAAAGGATTTTAACTTGGTAATGTTCTCATCTGTTTATCTGAAAGTACTTCAATATACAATATCCATTCATTTTACTCAAATATTTAATATAAAAACTGGGAAATGCTTTTGCTATATTTCTCTGAAATGAAATACATTTTTTTTTTTAAATCAAACATGTAGGCTGGAGCCATCCAGGCTCAGCCACCTGGTGTGTGGTCGAATAAATTCATAATCCCTCAAAAAAAACAAAAACAAGCATGTTTTCAGAAATGTCAAAGTGATTCTCTTTTCTAATAGATGACTATTACTGTGCATCTTTTCATTTTCTTCAGTTTATATAATTAAAAATAAAACAAAATTGAAAGGCCTAACTGCTGTGAAAGCATAATCACCATTATTGAACATGAGGGGGAAAAATGGGGTAAACTATACTGGAAAAGGAAGAGGACAGCAGGAATGCATTCTGGATACCAGACAGGGAGTCTCAGTCCAAAGCAATGGGAAATGTTGGATGTGGATGTAAACACAACAAAAGAACAAAAGAGGAGGGGACATCTGCTTACATAGGATAGGTCCCTGATCTCAGTGGTAAAACGCCAAGAATTAATCAAACTTCGAAAGGCTGGACTATGTGAGAAAACTTCCAGGATGGGCCAACAAGAACTATACTTACTCTCCTCCTATCCTCTCCACATTGGCCCTAGAATACTATTACTAACTGTGAATTTTAGGATTCAGATTTAGGCAAACAATGATTTCAGTGGCATTTGGAAAGTTTCTCTGTACTTTTAGCAGTTTCTCAAATATGAGTAATATATTTAACTTTTCAAGGTGGAAATGCTCTAAGCACTATCTTCCCAAATATTTACTTAATTTTCGTTATAATGCTACTTAATACTTAAATAATACAGACATAAAACTAGATAAATATAAACTATTTATGCTCAAAGCACTTAGAAAAATATAAAATCAGCCTGGCCGGTGTAGTTCAGTGGTTGAGCACCAACCAGGAGGTCACAGTTTGATTCCTCGTCAGGGCACATGGTAGTGTGGTGGGCTTGACCCCCAGCAGGGAGTGTGCAGGAGACAGCTGATCAACGATTCTCTCTCATCACTGATGTTTTTATCCTTCTCTCCCTCTCCTTTTCTCTCTCTGAAATCAATAAAAACATTAGAAAAAAACAAAAATAAAAAATCAACATAAATGTGTGAGTGAAAAATTTAGAAAAGCAAAAAAATTTAAATTGATATTAACTGAAAATGATAAACAATACTATTTGCTCAAATTAAATCTTTGCTCATTTTGTGAACATGGTTCTAATAGGAAACAGTAAGTTCTTCTGAGTTTAGCATCCCTATATAACTGGTATTGGTGAACAATGAATTTTCTCACCAATTTCCTTTACTTAAAACTACTGTAAAACCCTGTTTTGTGCAATATTTGGCTTTTACCCAACACATATGCATTTGAAAAAAGATGCCTGCATGACCCTTAGAATAGTATTAATACTATTCAGTGCCAACACAATTGTAAATAAAAATACAAAGCTAGTTCTAACACTGAGTGACCATGATATTGAACTCAAGGTGATCCAAACTAGACATAGAATTATCTTTTTAAGTTACTGAAATGAAAAAAAACTTTTAAAATTCTTGCAGGAAGTTCAAAGTCAAGTCCACTGCCATTTAGTCTAGCAAAGACCTAAAATCTTTTACTAGAAGGCAGTATTGGTCACAATCTTACCTACTAATAGAGAAACATGTAAACTGACCGTACCTCTGCTACACCCACAGCCAATCAGAGTGAATAAGCAAATTAACCCAACAAAGATGGAGATTAATTTGCATACACACCTCCTCGGTATCCAGATCACTCCCAGCCAGCCATAGGGGGAAAGGGGGCGGCGCCCTTCCCAAGCCTAAACTTCCCCCAAGGCTTTAGTCTTGGGAAGGGGCCCAGCCTGCAACCAAACACAGACTATCCAGAAGTCAACACTGGGTTGCCCAGCTGCAGCCTAGCAACTCAACACTGACTGCCCAGGTGGCTGAGACCCAGAAAGTGAGTCGGGGTATGATCTGCAGCCTCAGTGGAAGCTGTTCATCAGTTTAGTTACTTTCTCTTTCTTTCCCTCCTTCTTTCTGATCTTTACCAGCAGCCAGGCTTTTCTTTCTCTCCCGGCCTCTTTGATCAGGCCCAGAGATAGGCCTGGAGATGCTGACTGGCATAGAAAACAACCAATCAGAACCAAAGATGGGTGCTGTAGGGAACCAATGGCTGCCTAGGAGGCAGAGCTTCCAACACTGACTGGCAAAGGAACTGACCAATGAGAACCAAAGGTGGGTGCTATGGGGAGCCAATGGCTGTCTAGGAGGCAGAGCTTTTGACACTTACTGGCATAGGAACCAACCAATCAGAACCAAAGGTGAGTACTGTGGAGAATCAATGGCTGTCTAGGAGATGGAGCCTTTGATGCTGATTGGCATAGGAACCAACCATTGAGAACCAAATCCTGGTGTTGTGGGGAGCCAATGGCTGCCTAGGAGGTGAAGCTTTTGATGCTGGCATGGGAAATGATAAATCAGAACCAAATTGGCCAGCAGAAGAGAGCAGTTGGGTTGACATCAGCCCTGCAGGAGAGGGCAGTTAGGGGTAAACAGGCTGGCAGACAGAGGCAGTTAAGGGCCATCAGGCAGGCAGGCAGGCAGGTGAGCAGTTAGGAGCTAGTGGTCCCAGATTGTGAGAGGGATGTCTGACTGCTGGTTTAGGCCCAATCCTTGGGGCCTGCAAGGGGTCCCCAATTGGAGAGGGTGCAGGTTGAGTTGAGGGAATCTCCCCTCCATGCACAAATTTTGTGCACTGGGCCTCTAGTTACAAATAAAAAGCTGAAAGTAAAGTTATCAAGTCACAAATTGCTTTAACTTTGAAAAAACATTAATTTCACTCATAAAAGGGAAATGCAAATTAAGACTAGAGGCCCAGTGCACAAATTCGTGCACAGGTGAGATTCCTTGGCCTGTCCACCAATTGGGGCTGATGGGGGGGTGGGCCAGCTGGCCAGGGGGAAGGCCCATAGGTTGGCTGGCTACCAGAAGTAGGGACTATGGGCAGTTGGCTGGCCAGCCCTCCCCGAGTCGGTGCTGATCAGGAAGCCCAGCCAGCTGGAGGGAGGGACCATGAGAGGTTGGCCGGCCAGGCTGGAGAGAGGGGATGTTGGGGGAACCACATGAGGTTGCCCAGAGGGAGTAGGGACTGTGGGAGGTTGGCCAGCTGCAGGAAGTTGGCTGCGGGAGTGCACTGACTACCTGGGGGCAGCTGAGTGTCTGCCCCATGGTTGTCAGTGCACATCACAGCAACTGGTCAACTGGTCGTTTGGTCTCTTAGGCTTTTCTATACACTGAGTGGCCAGATTATTATAATCTCTAAACGCATAATAATCTGGCCACTCAATGTATATCCTATATAATAAAAGACTAATATGCAAATTGTCCCCTCGACCAAGATTTCCGACCAGCAGGCAGACCAGCCAATTGCCCATGTCCCCTCACCCTGACCAGGCTGTCTGGACCTCACCTATGAAAATTCATGCACCTGGCCTCTAATAAACACACACACACACACACACACAGAGTGGCCAGATTATTATGCATTCAGAGATCATAATAATCTGGCCACTCATTGTATATAGATGTCATTTCTCACCTATCGAAGTGACAAAAGGAAAAAAGTTGACAATCTAGTATTGATTAAGCCATAGAGGAAAAAGATCTCAAACATTACTTACCAATTCTTGTAACCTAAGAAACCCAGGCAAAATATTTGCTTCCATATCTCTTAGATACTCTGCTTTATCTAGGACCTTATAAAAAAAATGCAGGTTCAAAATCAATTTGCAAAGCCCTTTACAAAACATTTACCATTATGTGACACACATTATAAAGATTGATATGTACAATTCAAGAATTGAACTTGCCATATTGCAAAAGAAAATTTTTAATTTCTGCTATTTACATTTGTGGAAGACATTTTAAATAGGTCAAATAAGTAAAAAAGTAGACTATCACACATTTTAAATCAAATTTCTAAATAGAAAATGAGTCATTGTGACCTACATTAAAAAGGTTTATTTTATAGGTACACTATAAAAAAGATAAGGATGCAAGATGCTCTAATGACATTTTCTTTGGTTTCTAAGAAATACAATTAAGTGCATTTTTAAATTCCATTTGATAAAAAAATAAATGTCTACCCTGAAGCAAAAATTACAGCTCTTTCTGAACCAAGCGAGGGACAGAAAATTCTAAATTTCATCATGTAAAACTTTCTTTTTCCCAATATATTTTTATTTTAGAGAGGAAGGGAGTGGGAAAGAGAAACATCAGTGATGATAGAGAATCATTGATTGGCTGCCTCCTGCACGCCCCACACTGAGGAGTGAGCGTGCAACCTGGGCATGTGCCCTGACCAGGAATTGAACCCTGACCTTCTGGTTCATAAATCAACGTTCAATCACTGAGCCACCTTAGCCAGGCTATCATTTGAAATTGTTATTGCTTGAACTTTAACTGCATGCTAAACCCTGTTTAACTGGCTAAGGGATCATGTTAAAAAAGATAAAATTTTTGATCAGTGTGAAGACAATGCTATTGGGACTATTGTTTTGTTTTGTTTTTAAGGTACTTATTTTTTAGAGATATATAGTATATATACTATACAGAGAGATACAGTACATGTATAAAGTTTTAAGAATGACATATATGTAATATATATATAGAGAGAGATGTATATAGGGTAGATATAGTATATACATATATTTTCATGGAGAAGATGGAATTAAATACTTACAATATATACAGTCTGATCCTTGAGACTTTTAGCCTTGGTTACTTGTTTAAACAAGCGAACAAAGTCATTAAATGTGTCACAGGTTATTTGAGTAGAACATCCATCCTCTGAAGAACTAAGATAATTCAACCTGTTTAAAATCTGTTCCAAAAGCAGCCTCAATGTAAAACATTCAACACAATTCACAAAGACATGTGGGAGCTGAAAATAAACAAAAAAGTGTAAATAGAAAACACATACACAAGTATGGCTCTGCTAGATATTTCCCATTTGCCCTTCTGAACCAATACCCCATAACCTTCCAACCAACTCTGTGCACCAGGAGTCTGAATATTACACACTGCATTGCCTCTTCTTTTCCAGCACTGACTGGATTCAGCCAATAGAAAAAATCAGCAAGCGACTAAAGGAAGTAGAGGAATAGGAAGAGAGAAGCTGAATATTTATTCCTTTGATTTCCAGCCCCACACCTCAGAGGCCCACAATTTGACAGTGGCTATGATCTCCTATCAAAGGCTATAGCCCCAGTTGGGCAGCTCTTATTCAAGGCTACAGGTCTTGCTAAGGTCTGGTAACAACTCCTTTCTCTGGCTAGTTTAGGTCTGATTCCTTATCGGTTCCTTAAAGTTTCTTCAACCTTAGTAAAATAGTCTCTTTATTAAACTCAATTACTTAAGTTTGCCATTTGTTTCCTACAGGGATTCTAGGCAAACGTCTATTTTCTTCTTCTACAGAATTCTTATAAGGATACCCAAGTATATTTGAATGTGAAAATTTTTAGTAGAAATTTCACATTTAGAATTTTAGATAATATTCTTAATGATGAATGAACCTAGATTTTTTTTTTTAATTTTAATTTTTGAGTTGAAAACCATAGTAACTCTCCTAGAGCAGTGGTCACCAACCCTTCAAACCTCATGGACCACCAGTGGTCCACAGACCACCAGTTGGCGACCACTGTTCCAAAGGTTTCCTTAAACCTTTCAGACCTCATAGAACTTAGTTATGGCTATGATTAAAGGTACATGAAGTCAAGACATTAATAATGTAGAATGAATAAAACACATTTACTGGTTCAATTTAAAGAGTGAGGATGAGTAAGGAATAAAAAGAAGGTTTTTTGACAACTATGTTAATACTAGAGGCGAAGGGGGGCAGAGGGGACCCTTCAGCCCAGCCTGCTTCCTCTCCAATCTGGGACCCCTTGAGAGATGTCCGACTGCCCTCTCACAATCCAGGACTGCTGGGTCCCAACTACTCACCTGCCTGCCTTCCTGACTGTCCCTAACTGTTTCTGCCTGCCAGCCTGATCACCTCCTAACCACTCCCCTGCCAGCCTGATTGATGACTAATTGCTCCCTTGCCAGCCTGTTTGCCCCTAACTGTTCTCCCTATGGGCCTGGTTACCCTTAACTGCCCTCCCCTGCAGGCCTGGGTCCCCTCTAACTGCCCTTTCCTGCAGGCCTGGTCACCCCCAACTTCCCTTCTCTGCCAGCCTGGTCACTCCTAACTGCCCTCCCCTGCAGGCTTGATCACCCCCAAATGCCCTCCCTTACAGGACTGGTCTCTCCCAACTGCCCTCACCTGCTGGCCTGATGGCTCACAACTGCCCTCCGTTGCAAGCCTGTTGCCTCCCAACTGCCCTCCCCTGCTGGCCATCTTCTGGTGGCCATCCTGTGTCCACATGGAGGCAGTCATCTTGTGTATTAGTGATGGTCAGTCTGCATATTTCTCTTTTAGTAGATAGGATAGAGGTCTGATGCATGGATGGGGGCCAGCTGGTTTGCCCTGAAGGGTGTCCTGGATCAGGGTGGGTGTTCCTCTGGGGCATGGGGTGGCCTAGGCAAGGGGCCTGTGGTGGTTTGCAGGCCGGTGCCACGCCCCCTGGCAATCCAAGTAGAGACCCTGGTATCTGGAATTTATCTTCTACAATTGAAACTCTGTTGCCTGGAGCACAGCCAAGCCTTCTGCTCGCTCTATGGGGGCAGCCATTGAAACTTTGTTGCCTTAAGTGGAGGCCTGGGTTGGCCAGGGTTTGCCGAAAGCTTGGCTTCCTCCATCGCCAGGTGCAACCCAAGCCTCTCTCCTGCTCTCTCTGTGGCCATAGTCATTTTGGTTGGTTTAATTTGCATACTTTCTCAGATTGGCTGGTGAGCATAGTTCGTGGTGTAGCAGATGTATGGTCAATTTGCATATTACTCTTTTATTAGGATTGAGATGATTCACTCTGATATGCAATATGGGGAAAAAAGGCAGTATAAAGGAGTTATAACAGGTTTTGTATATGTGGAAATTCAGAATTATCAGTATCATTATTATAAAAACAATGGAAAATAATAGGTTTAATATTTTTTGAAGAACTTTTCTTCATGTGTGTTTTTCCCCAAATATTATCAGCCAATGAAAGTTAGAAATAAAAAATAACATCAAGGCTCAAGTTATGCAGAGATCGGTTTGGTTCAACGGATAGAGCGTCGGCTTGCGGACTGAAGGGTCCCAGGTTCGATTCCAGTCAGGGGCATGTACCTTGCTTACGGGCACATCTCCACTGTGGGGCATGCAGGAGGCGGCTGATCGATGTCTCTCTCTCATCGATGTTTCCGACTTTCTATCTCTCTCCCTTCCTCTCTGTAAAAAAATCAATAAAATAATTTTTTTTTTAACAAAAAGGGCTCAAGTTATCTAACAATCCCTTCTGAACCTTACAGTCTTTAAAGGTATTCAAACAAAAGTTGGTCAAAATGGTTTATGTAGATGACGAGTGCCTTAGTGCACAGATTTGTGCACACTGAAAGGAAATTAATTAGAAGGTAGCAGGCAGGGTGGGATTGGACATGCCCTGGAGCCAACCTCCCAAGGTCCCTCCCCAACCAGCTGCACCTGGAGCAGTGCTGCGGCTCAAATGTCATTTGCAGAGTGAGCAGAATCCCTTTGGCCGGTGGAGTCCTTCAGCCTGGTCTGTAGGGCTGTAGTTGAAGCTGCCTCTTGGACACCCACCCAAGGGGTTCCAGATTGTGAGGGCAGTTCTTGATTGACACATCCCAGAATCAGGTTCCCTGTACTCTGGTCCCAGGTGCATTACCTAAGAACCATCACTGCCAAGTCACTACAACTCAACAGCTCCTTTTTGAGCATCTGCTTCCTGATGGTCAATGCACATCATGATACCTACTGGCCAGTCAGATGGTCACTTAGCCTTTTATATATATAGATATAGATATTCCTTAAGAGAAAGGTAAACTGGATTAAATAATGTCCCAGATCCCTTCCATTTCTAAGACAGTGAGTATAAATCAATTAAGAGTAGGGGTTTACTCTTACCTCTAAAGTTTTTAACAAAGTTTGGGTGACATAGGTCTTTCCACTGGCAGTATGTCCATAAATAAAAATGGATGGAAAGCTGAAATGATGTCTCTAGGAAAGAAAAGATGATTATCAGACTGCACATGCAAAAGAGAAAATAAACACTTATTAGGTGGCAAGAACGTTATATGTGGTAAAGTAAAATATTCAATTGAAATTACTTTACCAGTGAGCATAAAGTGGTGTCATCACCACAGTTTGAATTTAATTGCATTCAAGTCTAAACACTTTTTCTGTTAAGAAATTAAAATTTCTAAAAATTATATTTGCCTTATTATACATCATATATATTCAAACTTTTTATATTATTGTATGTATAATACAAACTTATATTTTCAAAGGAGATTTTTATAGGATATTTAAGATTTTTTAAGGATAATTTTGACCACATCAAGGTGAGAGCAAAACATCCATTAGCTGCCTCCTCCATGCCCCACACTTGAGATCGGCCTGCAACCCCGGCATGTGCCCAGCATGAACTCACCATCTTGGGGTACACAGGACAATGCCAAACCAACTGAATTACTTAGCCAGGGCATCCATTTTTATCTTAATCCTTTTATAAAGATTACTAGAGGCCCACTGCACAAAATTTGTCCACGGGGGTGGGGGGGTAGGAGTGTCCCTCAGCCCAACCTGCACCCTGTACAATCTGGGATTCCTCGGGGGATGTCCAACTGCCGGTTTAGGCCCAATCCCTAGCCTAAACGGGCAGTCGGACATCCCTTTCACAATCCGGGACTGCTGGCTCCCAACCACTCGCCTGCCTGCCAGCCTCATCTCCCCTAACCACTCCCCTGCCAGCCTGATAGAGGCCTAACTGCTCCCTGCCAGCCCGATTGCCTCCAAATGCCCTTCCCTGCTGGCCTGATGGCCCACAATTGCCCTCCCCTGCAGGCTATCTTGTGGCGGCCATCTTGTGTGCTGAAGTGATGGTCAATTTGCATATTACCTCTATATTATCTAGGATATTTAAGAGATTTTTTCAAGGATAATTTTGACCACATCAAGGTGAGAGCAAAACATCCCTTAGCTGCCTCCTGCATGCCCCACACTTGAGATCGGCCTGCAACCCCATCATGTGCCTGGCATGAGCCCATCACCTTGGGGTTTCAGGACAATGCCCAACCAACTGAGCCACCTAGCCAGGGCATCCATATCTAGGATAATATAGAGGTAATATGCAAATTGACCATTACTTCAGCACACAAGACGGCCACCACAAGATGGAGAGCAGGGGAGGGCAGTTGTGGGCAATCACACCAGCAGAAGAGAGGGACCAGGCCTGCAAGGTAGGGCAGTTGGAGGCGACTGGGTCGGCAGGGGAGCAGTTAGGCGTCAATCAGGCAGGTTAGGGGATGATCAGGCTGGCAGGCAGAAGCAGTTAGGGGAGCTATCAGGAAGGCAGGCAGGCGACTTGATGGGAGCCAACAGTTCTGGATTTTGAGAAGGATGTTCCAGATTGGAAGAGGGTGCAGAATGGGCTCGGAGGCTCTCTCCACCCCCATGCACAAATTTTATGCACCAGGCCTCTAGTATAGGATAATCCCATATAAACTGCAACTTCATTATACATTTTAAAGCTTTGAAACTAAACAAATGTAATCATAGGGTTAGAATAATGTCAAAGGTCCTCTCTTAGAAAAACTTACAGGATACTTTCAAGTTATGCATATTATATTAACCTCAGCCTACATGTATTAATTTCATTAAAAAATATGATTAAAAAAAAAGCCAAAACCGGTTTGGCTCAGAGGATAGAGCGTCGGCCTGTGGACTGAGGGGTCCCAAGTTCTATTCCAGTTAAGGGCATGTACTTGGTTGCGGGCACATCCCCAGTAGGAGGCGTGCAGGAGGCAGTTGATCGATGTCTCTCTCTCATCAATGTTTCTCTCTATCCGTCTCCCTTCCTCTCTGTAAAAAATTAATAAAATATATTTTAAAAATATATATGGTAAAATTTATATAACATACATTTCAAAATATATATTTTCAAGATTCTCCTGCAGGACATTAAGAGTCAGCTGGCTAGCAAAAAGTAATTCTACAAATATATTTCAGTGATATAATGAACATTTATTAGAAACCTTTTAAATGCTGAAAACAATGATGCACTGAAACATATAAATACCAGTTAAAGCCAAAATCTGCTTTGGAGGAGTTCAGAATCTAGTGAGAAGAAATACATTTTAAAAATAATTACAAGAAAACTGGATGATGCCCTTTTCATGAGCCTCTATGACCATCATTTAACAGTACAACAGTCATAAAAAACATTTATTACATTCTAGCCACTAAGTTATACATTTCCTTTTGTAAGACAAATTGAAAATCAGATTTATACCGGAAAAATTTTTCTAAATAAACTAAAAATTAATACTTCAATATATTAATCCCTTTTTAATAATTATCTAACAATCTTGTCAATTAACTGGCTCAAAAATTCTGTCCCGATCATTAAACACATGCTTGCAAGAATCTCTGCTATACAAATACTATATTTCACCTTTAAAGAAAAGCTCAAGACATCCTTCAGCAAATTTTTGCCAAGATACACTAAAACCTCTCATTTTCTGGAATCCTGCCAAACTTGTCTGCATCCATTATTTGGTGCTTAATAATATCCCACCTCATTAAATCTCTCCTGCTGCTCCCTAAAACTAAATTGAACTCTTGCATTGTTACTTGACCTTTCACCTTCACAGACCTCCTCCTCTAACATAAACTGTAATAAGCCAGGATCTGGCACAGTACCTGAACAAATAAATAAACCTACTTATAAACATAAACTAGTTTTCCAATGCCCCGCATGCACGGCCCCTTGCAGAGAAGTAGTAATAATCATTGTTAAACATGATATACAGTCAGAGTACAACTCAGAACCCTTTCTGCGGCCCACACCATTCTCACACTGCTAATTTCTCTTTGCCAATCTTCTCTTGCAGGAGGGGCTCTTCTGGTTGAACTGACCTGGGGTTGGTTTATCAACCCCGGGGAAGGAATGCATAGAGAATAACCAAGAAAACGTCTCAGTGAGAAGGGAAAATGGCTAACTAAAACTGAAAGCATTATGACTAAAACACTGAGAATGCAGCCCTTGTCCTCTTACCTCCCTAATGTGCCCCTTTAGAAGAAAGGAGGTTGGTGCTTCACGATTACTGCGCAGGCCATCTCAGAATGCCACCAACACTTCCAGTGGGAGGAAAATACTGAAAGGCCTTAAGAGGGCAAACCAGAAAACGGGAGGGGGACCAAACCATGAGCAACACCTCTACACGCACGGCTCCTCTCCTCACAGGTAAGGTCCAGTCTGGCCTATTCCAGGTCCAAGTCATACGGTAGGACTCCACTCCAAGCCTGATTTAAAGACGTCTAAATAATGCGGAGGATCAAAAAGGCCTCCCCCCCAAGGTGAGCACATAATAAAAAATAGGATTAAGTCCTGCCTAGGTGACTGCTACCTCCTGCCTAGAAAAAGGACTCCCCTGGCTGTGTCCCTCCAGAGAAGACCGGCCCTTAACCTGCTCTGCTAGCCTACCAGTTGTTATAGTAATAAGGATAGAATACAAATATAAAATAAGAAATTGGGTGTGACATATTAGAGAGTGGAATGAAGTGTGAACGCCCTTAAAGAGATGTGCCTGTAAGAGATAAAAAAGTTTGTACCCCACATGTAAAGACCAGATAGCAGAACACCTGGGACCCGCTGAGAAGACACTGAAGACACACTGAAGACGTCTGCTTGAGCACATAAAAGAGAGCAAGCTCCGAAGGAGATTAGAGCCGCTTATCTGCTCCTCCACAGACAGTCACTCTCCGCTCCCCTTCCTGAATCCTGCCTGAACTCTGCGCTCTGCCGTGGACCCTGGGTCCGAACCTTGAGCCACAAGCCGCGGCCTCTACAAGACGCCGAGCTGCAGCTGCCACGTCCAACGTCCAGTGTGTGTGTCTGTCCGCGTGGATCTCCGGGTGGCCTGCCGAGGTCTGGACACCACCAGGACTCTGCTAAATAAACCGCGTGTGATTCGTGCATTGCCTGTCTGTCTCCTGTGTCATTTATGCTCGGCCAATATTTAGTAAGTGCCTTGAGTCATCCGTGTAAGTCCATTCTATTGGCAGAGGATACTCTAGGCCACCTGTGCTTGCGTCCTTAGATAAATTCTGGGACACCAGTGTAGCCCAGAGCTCCTCTTCAGGGCTTTGTTGTTGTTGTTGTTGTTAATATATTTTATTGACTTTCTACAGAGAGGAAGGGAGAGGGATAGAAAGTCAGAAACATCGATGAGAGAGAGACATCGATCAGCCGCCTCCTGCACGCCCCACACTGGAGATGTGCCCGCAAGCAAGGTACATGCCCCAACCGGAATCGAACCTGGGACCTTTCAGTTCGCAGGCCGATGCTCTATCCACTGAGCCACGCCGGTCTCGGCTCTTCAGGGCTTTTTAAAACTCTGGGAAAAGCCGCCGCATGTTTACACCGGAAGCACCGCTTGGCCCCTGCGTGACCCCTCCACACCTGCACCTCACTGAAACGTGGGGAACTCCCATTGGAATAAATCACACTCTGCAAACACCCCTGTGGGTACAAAACCCTGTTCGGATAAGAAGCCGCTGCCACTGGCTACTCGGGGTTAACACGGGCTGCAAAGCGTGGCGCGTGGGAACGAACTTGTCCCGCACCCACATCCTGTCGCGCCGGCCGGCCCTTCCGGTGCAGTTTTCTCGTGTAAAAGGGTCTCAACACAAGTTCCTTTATGGTGAAGGAAAAGCGGGGGGAACCGTACAACGCGTCCCTATCTCAACGCCACCGACGGCCTGTGGACCCTCAAGCCACACACGTAATTTTTTTTGTAAAGAAGAAACGCAAGACCGCGGGGACGTTCGCCCGCGGGACCGGGAGGAACGGCCCCATCATACCTCTCCGAACAGGGACTGCAGCGTGGACACTTGGGACTCGCGACAAAGCACCGCGTTTTCCAAGTGAGGCATCCTGGCGGCTGCCGGGGACGGCGCGGCCCGCGGACAGCGGGTCTCACCCTCCACAGCGCGGCCCCGCGCCCCGCGGGAAACCGGCGGCGGGGCTGCGGGTGGGGGCGGCGCCTGTGTGTGCGTCGGCGTGACGTCAGCGCGCGCGCGCAGCCTGGCTCCGCCTTAGGCTCCGCCCTGTTTCCTGAGGGAGCGGCTGAGGCTCAGGCTGCTGCTGCTTCGGGGTGGGCGTTGTCTTTCTACCCGCCACCCTGGCCTGCATCCCAAAGGCCGAGGGGAGGCGCGGCTGGGCGAACGGAGATGGGACTGAAAGAGCTAAGGGGGCTCTGTAAAGGCTCCCAATCTGATCCGCGAAACCCTGGCTTCGGTTTTCCCTGCTTGAGGCCCCAAATTGAGACACTTTGATTACCTGGGAGCTTTACACCTGGAGGAAGACACACACCCCACCCCTCACTGGGGACTGAGCCTGCCGCCTGCCCGGGAATCGAACCAGGACCTCCTGGGTCACACAGAGTGGTGATGCTCAACCACTGGGCCATGCTGGCCTGGCTCCAAGGTTTTATGTTGGCAAGTTAATAACCGAATGTTATGAAAGTAATTCTGTTGCCACTCCCTGCCCAGATCCGTTTATCTCATTCTCCTCCCAACCAGATCCCCCAAGTGTATTATAAGACAGTGTAGATATGCCTGCTCCTTACCTTGCCCCTAAAGCATCTTCTGCTTCTCCTCCTTCAGCTCACTCCCTTCCAGCTGCACGGACACCCCATTGCTTGATCTGGAAGTGCTGGGCACGCTCCAGCTTTTTGTGACTCTGCACTTGCTGCTCCTCCTGGAATCTTTTCCTCAACCTTATGCATGTGGCTGGCTCCCTTCTCAATTTCAGATCTCTCTTCAAATGTCCTCTTAGGAAAGAGGCCTTCTTTGACCACAAGGCTCTACTATGCCCCATTCCTGTTTTTTGTTTTTTCCATATTTTGGTTCACAGTACTTATCATCATCATCTGTATATTTTCCTTGTTTATTGTCAGTCTTCCCCACTAAAATTTAGGAGCTTAAATAACCTAGAAGAGTTCCTGGTGCGTGGCAGGCGCTCAATAAATATGTGTTGAATTAATTAATGCCTTTACTTATCCCCAGTGACTGGCATGAGCTCTGGTACAGAGCAGGTGTTTAACCCTATTTGTTTAATGGAATGGATAGTAAGGGAAAATTACTGATAAAGTAAAATACCTAATTTAAAAAAAAAAAACAGTCTTAGTTTTAATTGCAAGGATGACTGTTGTCTGTGTTGTTAAATATGGCATCCCATCCTTACTCAGTAGTCTGATTAACACAGTGATAGCCAAAGATAGCCAGGACCTAATTCCAGAATCTGTGAATATGTTAGATAACATGGCAAAGGGGAATTCAGGTTGCAGATGGAAGGGAGGTAGGTATCAGCTGACCTTGAGATGGGGAGGTGAAATACCTAGATTGGCCCAGAATAATCACATAGATCATTATTAGTGGAAGAGAGAGGCAGAAGGATGAGAACCAGAAAGTGACAGTGTAAGAATGGTTTAGCTTGACATTGTTGGCTTGGTAGTGGATGAACATGAGCCACAGAATGCAGGCAGCCTACAGAAGCTGAAAAGAGGAAGGAAATGGATTGTCCCCTAGAGCTCCCAGAAAGGAATGCAGCCCTGGTCAAACCTTGGTTTTTAGCCCAGTGAGACTCATGTCAGACTTCTGACCTCCAGAATTATAAGAGAAAAAAAAGTGTTGTTTTAAGCCACTGACTGGTGACTTGTTACAGCAGCAATAGAAAACTAATACACCACCTGTTACATTAGCATTTATTCTGATATTTTTGCTAGTACAAAAATTTATATACACTCCACTGATTAGTACTCATATTGATTAGTTTTCATAATATATTTGAAAAAATTTCAGGGAATTGAAAGATTAAAGAGGATATTTGTGTCAGATTTTAAGAGTGAGGGTCACCCTAACTGGTTTGTGTCAGTGGATAAAGTGTTGGCCTGTGGACTGAAAGCTCCAGGTTCAATTCCAGTAAAGGGCATGTACCTTGGTTGCTGGCACATCCCCAGTAAGGGGTGTACAGGAGGCAGCTGATCAATGTTTCTCTCTCATTGATGTTTCTAACTCTCTATCCCTCAACCTTCCTCTCCGTAAAAAATCAATAAAATATATATATTTTTAAAAAAGAGTGAGGGTCATTATACAATACTAGAGGCCCGGTGCAAGAAATTCGTGCACAGGGGTGTGTGTTCCTCAGCCCAGCCTGCACCTTCTTCAATCTGGGACCCCTTGAGGGATGTACGACTGCCAGGTAGGATCGGCCCTGAATGGGCAGTCATAATTCCCTCTCACAATCCAAGACTGCTGGCTCCCAACTGCTCACCAGCCTGCCTTCCTGATTGCCCCTAACTGTTTCTGCCTGCCAGCCTGATCACCCCCTAACCACTCCCCTGCCAGCCTGATTGATGCCTACCTGCTCCCCTGCCAGCTTCTTTGCCCCTAACTGCTCTCCCTTGTAGGCCCTGTCACCCCTAACTGCCCTTCCATGCAGGCCTCGTCACCCCTAACTGCCCTTCTCTACAGGCCTGGTGACCCCTCACTTACCTTCCACTGCAGACCGGGAATCTCCCAACTGCTCTTCCTTGCAGGCCTGGTCGCCTCCAACTTCCCTCATCAGCTGACCTGGTCATCCCTAACTGCACTCGCCTGCAGACTTGATTGCCCCCAACTGCCCTCCCTAGCAGGTCTGACCCCTCCCAATTGCCCTCCCCTGCTAGTCTGATCACCGACAACTGCCCTCTCTTGCAGGTCTGGTCCCTCCCAACTGCCCTACCCTGCTGGCCATTTTGTGGCAGCCTTCTTGTGTCCACAATGGGGTCAGTTAGATTTGACCATATGGGGGCAGCCATGTTTTGTGTTGGAGTGATGATCAATTTGCCTATTATTCTTTTATTAGATAGGAGGATTAGATAGGATAGAGAGTGCATGAGTAGGGGCTGGCTGGTTTGCTCTGAAGGGTGTCCTGGATCAGGGTGGGTGTTCCTTTGAGGTATGGGGTGGCCTGGGCAAGGGACCCATGGTGGTTTGCAGGCCAGCCACGTATCTTGGCAACCTAAGCAGAGGCCCTGATATCTGGTATTTACTTATCTTCTATAATTGAAACTTTGTAGCCTTAAGTGGAGGCCAAGGCAGGCCAGGGCAGTTGAAATTTGGCTTCCTCCATTGCCAGGGGCAACTCAAGCCTCCTGGTCTCTCCAGCTTCATGGCCGCCATCATTTTGGGGGGGATTTATTTATCTTCTATAATTGAAACTTTGTAGCCTTAAGCAGAGACTAAGGCAGGCCAGGGCAAGCAGAAAGCTTGGCTTCCTCCACTGCCAGGGAAACCCAAGCCTCCTGCTATCTCCATGTCTGCAGCCATCTTGGTTGGATTAATTAATCCAATTGGTTGGTTTCCAATTGGCTGTGACTTGTGGATGTAGCAGATGTGTGGTCAATTTGCATATTGCTCTTATTAGCTAGGATACTCTGAATTATTGTAATTTTTTTATTTTATCAACATATAGAACTATTCTATTAAAATTACATCAAAATGTAAAATGCAAAAAATGGTGGAAATTCGAGGAAAAGTTGATAAGGACATTACCAAAGCAGATGATTTCAACAGAATCTCTCTAAATTATTGTTAGGTTAAACATACAAAAATAGTAAGGATATAGGAGGTTTGAGAAACAACTAGTTTGACATAACCAGACAAAGCTATACAACAAATAATATCAAGAATGCATAAAGGTTACAATATATTGGAGAAAAAAGAAAATGAAGATGTCATTAGAAACTTATTGAGTGCCCTTTGGGTTGTGGATAGTTCATGTATAAGTAAGAAGTGGAGGCTCCTGGGATGTGGGAGCACCTGGCTCTTCTCTTTATGATGCCACCTGGAAGTTAATTCAAAGTCCCAACATACACTCAGAAATGAGAGAGAGAACTATGTAACCAGACACCTGGAGAAGAGAGACCATGGGCAGACAAAGAAACAGCCCGCATATGAAAGAAAAGCAGGCATCACCAGAAAAGGAAGTAAATGAAACGGAAGCAAGCAACCTGTCAGAGAAAGAATTCAGAGAAATGGTCATAAGGAGGATGAAAAGAATGGAAGACAAATTTGACAATATGTGTAGAAACCAAGAGGAAGTGAAGAAGAACCAAGAAGATATAAAAAATGACATCATGGCTGTGAACAACTCAATAGAATGCATCAAGAGTAGACTAGAAGAAGTCGAGGACCACATCAGTAAGCTAAAAGACAAGGTAGGAAAAAATACTCAAGTAGAGCGGCTTCTAGGAAAAAAAATTAAAATGCAGGAGAGCCTAACTTATTCATCAACAGAGCCAAATATCAACAGTACAATGATTGAAATTTCTTTAGAGAGCCAAATTTTTTAAACTTAAACTATATAGGTAGGTACATTGTTATTAACTTAATTAGTGTACTCCTAAACTGGCCTTTGCTAAAAACATCTTCAGTCTGATTGAGGTACGTTTGCTGAAATTGACTCCCTCCAACTCTCCCATCCACACTCGACTTACATACTTGTTTTGTCTATCTCCTTTCATTCATCCTCTCTATATGTCCAAACTATCTCAATATACCTTTCTCAATTCTCAACACTACATCTTCTTTCACTCCACAACGTTCTCTGAAATTAACTTAATAAACTTTACTTAAAATTGTAAGTCTTAGGTACGTTGAATAAAACTTGATATCATATTTAATAACAACATTATTTATTGCTAAAATTAAATTCCTTACAATTTACTTTACAATATCTATAAAATTAAGTCATGACAATGACTGACAAACACTAATGTGAACAATGAATGGCCTTGCATCTCCTAGGAAAGTTTGGGTAAGTCAGGTTTGTATGTTGTTGTTTTTAATTAGGCACGATTCCAAGTTCTCATCAATAAGACGACTTCTCATTTTACTTTTGATAAGGTTCATGCTTGAAAATGATTGTTTGCATAAATATGTAGACCTGAATAAGGAAAAAACAGCAATTGCTAATTTTTTCAGTTGATTATATGAGTCAGGAATACTATTCCAGGTGGTAAAAATCAACATATCTTCCTTCTCCAGGTCTTTCAAAGCAGAACACTAGTGTTGTGAACTAAGGTCCACATTTGTTTTTCTCCAAAATTTCTATATCAGCACAAAGACATTCAAATTTCAGGCTCCACAATTCTTTGTTTTTTAATTCCAGCAATTGCATTTCAAAGTTGCCAATGTCAATATTAAAGGGAGAAAATTTTAATTCTGTTACAGTAGCATTAAGAGGTTACTTAACAAAGGTTAACGTCACTTTGCTGTTTCTGAATTCCTGAAAACTTTTGAAAAATCTCCCCTCATATTTAAAAGTGTTGTTTTGAAATAGCAAATGTCAATATCAGAATTATTTTCTTGGGGATGTTTCAACAGGCTTGGAAAATGAATCAAAGTTTCTCTTTCAAAATCTTGAGCAAAAAGAGATAATTTGTTTTCGAATGAAATAACTTCTTCTAACATCAAAAAAATATGTTTCCTTTCCCCTATAGTTTACGATTAAGCTGATTTAGATGAGATGTAACGTCTACCATGAAATAAAATTTTTTAATCCATTGATTGTTAGTTCTGGGTAGTGAACACCCTTCTCAAGAAAAAAATGCTTTAATTTCTGTTAATAAGGAAGCGAAACATTTCTAAACGTTTTCTCTTAATAACCAACGTACCTTGTTATGCATAGTCTCCATTTCAACTAAAAATTCTTTAAATTGGCAATGATTAAGAGCTTTAGCTATAAAGGAATTGATAATGTTAATCACCAATTCATAACTTTGCAAATTTCTTCTGGAAATGTCTGCATACAAAGCGCTTCTTGATGAATGATGCAATGGTAAGTAAGTATTTTGTGATTAATTTTTTCTTTCAAAATAGCAACAAACCTGTTTCTTATGCCGGTCATACTTTTTGCCCCAACTGTTGAAATTGAGACAATTTTGTCAAGTGGAATATGATGTTTTTCAATGCACTTAATTACAGCATTTGCTATATCCTCTCCACGTGTTTGACCTTTGAGTGGCAATAATTCTAAAAGTTCTTTAGGACCTGTAGATGAAGTAAATCGTACAAAAAGTGAAACTTGCACTGTATCAACTGCTATTGATAAAGCTGAAACCAATTTAAGATCTTCAACTTATTGGTCGGTTATATTCAAAGACATTTTGTCTGTTCTACCTTTTATTGTTTTAGCAGACAATGGTAACTCTTTAATTTTTTTTTTTTAGAATATCTGCTTTGTTCTTAAAAACAAATAACTCTTTGAATGCATTTATAAAACAACTTTTTATGTATTCACTGTCTGTATGTGGTTTTCCTCTCTTAGCAATCTCTTGACTAACCACAAAACTTGCAATATTAATGAAAGGGGGTAACAGTGGTGTGAGCAGCATGGGACATGGAGTGTGATGCTGGAGTGTGGGCAGGGGCAGAGGGGGATCTGAAGGTGTCACTGAAACAGGAATTTTTAGGGTGAAAAAGACAGGTTTAGGAAAATTTAGAAATTAGGGGACCTTGGAGGAAGCACAGGGCTGCAGACCAGCAGAAGGCTTATTTC
>PVJN01031195.1:0-25045 GCA_004026805.1 Lasiurus borealis
GGGAGGAGGAGATGGAGATGGAGACGGAGGAGGGAGGAGGAGATGGAGATGGAGACGGAGGAGGGAGGAGGAGATGGAGATGGAGACAGAGGAGGGAGGAGGAGATGGAGATGGAGACGGAGGAGGGAGGAGGAGACGGAGGAGGGAGGAGGAGATGGAGATGGAGGAGGAGACGGAGATGGAGGAGGAGGAGGAGGAAGAGGAAGAGGAAGAGGAGGCCGGGAATGCCAGGCTCTTGAGGCGCATCTAGAGGTTCTCAGGGTCCAGAAATGATCTTTTGCTTCGTGGAGGGGCGTTTCTGGTGGTGCTTTCTTTCCATCTGGCTGTCTTTCCATCATGTCTTTTCTGCTGTTCTTTCCTCCTTCCTGCCTTCCCTTTTTCCTTCATCTCTCTTCTTTCTTTTCTCATATCTACCCTTCCTCTCATGTTCATTCTCTCTCTCTCTCTCTCTCTCTCTCTCTCTCTCTCTCTCTCTCTCTCTCTCTTCCTTTAGTATATAACTGGGGTATAACCATCTTACACATACAATAAATATCCTGGCCCCAACAGAACCACAGTTGAGTGACGTTCAGGTGGCAGCAACCAAAGCCGCTGTGTTCACTGCAGCTCTCTGGTTCTTGGTTGGCTTTGCCTAAGAGCACGGGTTCACAGAGATCCCTGCTGTGCGCCTCAGTAGCTACACCAGGAGCTGCTGCTTTTTTGAACTCTTGACACTGGACCCCGAGCGTTTTCTGGTCACACACCCACTTCAGGGAAATTATTCAGAGCCTGAGCACTTGATACTAGTAAATGCATATATTTCTATTATACAGTGGTACCTCAAGATACAAGTTTAATTCTTTCTGTAACCTTGAGGCGTGGGAAACTGGTGGGTCATGTGCAGCCGGCAGATCCACGCAATTTCTCCTATCTCAAATGTTGCTCATATTTCAAAGCAAAAATCGCTCACTCAGTGGCTCATATGTTAGGGCACTTGTATCTCAAGGTACCACTGTATGTTGTTATACTTTAAGTAATATATATTACATAACATATCGTAGATTGTGCCTAAGAAACACATTGTAATCATATAACATTTTAAATCGAAAATAAAACCAATAATTAAAAAGAACATAGCATGGTATCACAAGGTTAATGTGCTCCTAGGAAGGGAGGTTGGCTGTCAGCAATGGTAGCTACAGCTCCGGATTTCAAACAGCCCCTGTAAGACTGCAGGAAGTTGATCCCCCAGATGTGCCTCAGTGTTACCTTTACCCCCAGCATGTGGCTGGCAATCCATCCTGGGGAAAAGCCGCTGTCGGCTTCGCCTCACCTTGTGGGGTCTCCTCCAGCCCAGTTTCTTGGCGGTAATCTTTTAAGCTGTTCTCGCTGTGAGTCGTGTTGAAATTGGTAATAAAATGTGTAATCGCTTTATTGCGCTCACACGGTGCTGAGGGCTATTCAATGAGAGTAGTTTCTTCTGTGTTTCCTGCAGAATATAGTGAATAACCACATGGCACGCTCCAGCACTGCTATTGGCTTACATTTAAATATTAGTAAAGCTTTATTGTGTTCTCATTTTATATAAATAGTAAATGTAAGTAAAAGTGCAAATAATAATTTCTTTGTGCCGATACATATCTTAAATATAATTTTAGTGTAGGTTCATGTTGATATGCTATGAGTTTGTGTATTTTCATTTCTCTCCAAATAAGTGAATTTTGGTTTGTGTCTGTGAAAATAAACTTGATTTGATAAAGTATGGGGAGTCTTGGAGAAGAGCCTAATGAAAATAAGCAAAATTGCCGAAACTGGTTTGGCTAGGTGGATAGAGTGTCGGCCTGTGGACTGAGAGGTCCCAGGTTTGATTCCGGTCAAGGGCTTGTATCTGGGTTTTGGGCACATCTTCAGGTGGGGGCATATAGGAGTCAGCTGATCGATGTCTCTCTCTCATCGATGTTTCTAACTCTATCCCTCTCCCTTCCTCTCTGTAAAAAGTCAATAAAATATACTTAAAAAAATAAAATAAAATATATTTAAAAAATAAACAAAATAATGGAATTTATACGATGATCTTTGATTCATCAGTATTAATGTAAATTAGGTACGTGTGATGGAAACATTCATCGATTCAAATTTCATATGTTCAGCTTTTAATCAGAGGAGGGAAATATTTTGGATTATAAATAATCACATTGATGTAGGTTTTCATAAGAACGTGAACCTGGTTTCTAAATGGGAGTCCAGAAATTTAATTTCGGAGGTAGATGAACTTTGATATTAATTCATATCCAGAATGAAGACGTTCACTTGCTCAGACATACAATCAAGATTAAGGGATGGATGGACTGAACATTGAGTCCCTGGGTGATGTCTTGTGACTTTTGATGGAAAACATTAAGCTTTAGACTATTTTCCTTAGTTCTGTCTTCCTGTGCAATTGAAAAAAAAATAAAAGATTTCATTTACTGGTGACCTATTTTGATACTTTCATGATAAGAGTGATAATTCTCACAGTTACAAGAGGAAAAAAGTCATATTCTCATATTTGACTATTACTTGGTCCTCCTTAGGAGTAGTGTCTGTTTATATACAGATAACTGTCGGCGGACAAAAAAAAAATAGGCCAAGTTGTAAAATTAGGTGAATAACTCTTAGTTTTACCAAACAAATTCAGTTTCATATACAAAAATTATGTGAAACGAATGAAACACACATACCCTACATTCAGTAAGGAACCAGTTTTCAAACAAGCTTGGTTTCAGACTGAAGTTTTTAGCTGCAGCTTGCTTTCGCTGCCCTGGCCATCAAGGTATTTCATACCATCTCCCCATCCATTAGGCAAAGACTATCGAGTACTCCATGACAAAGAATGGACATTTCTGACAGCTTTTCCTTAAATTAACGTGACAGGTACTAGAGTGCAATGTTGTTAATCTTTTCCTAAAAGCTTAATGTTGCTATTTAGTTGTTTACTAATAAATCAAAGAAAACATTCCTTGTCACTTTAGCTGACACACAGATGGATGAGATTTCAGTGTCTTTGGAGATGGAGAGGAGATCCCACAGGAAAAGAAATGATCATTTGCGTGAAAAAAAGTCTATCATTCACACGCATGCACGCACACACCCACACACGTGGCCATATGTACTAAATCTGAAAAAGATAACATTAGCAGAAACCACACATATAAACATGTTTTATAAACTCTAAAGTAGCAATATAAATTTTATTTTATCTACCTCCCTAGGTCTTTGAATTTGTTATTCGAGCATGCTTTTTTGCTGCTTTCTTGAAGGTCAAAAATACTTGTTGGGCCTGGCCTGTGTGGCTCAGTGGTTGAGCATTGACCTATGAATCAGGAGGTCATGGTTCGATTCTGGTGAGAGCACAGGCCCGGGTTGTGGGCTCGATCCCCAGTGTGGGGCTTGCAGGAGGCAGATGATCATGATTCTCTGTCATCATTGACGTTTCTATTTCTCCCCCTCCCTTCTCTGAAATCAATAAAAAATACACATCTTTTTTAAAAGAATACTTCTTGGTAGCTCTGCACTTTTGTATTTAGTATCTTTCTAATCACGTTTCTAGCTATGCTCATTCTCTCTGAAGATTTTTCTGCTTTTTAATTTGGAACAGGCCTATCTTTATGGTAGTTTCCTGAATGTTTCTTTGATCTTAGTTTAAAAAACGGCATTCTGAAGGCCAGGGGAAGGAGGTGGGGGTGGGATTGGGAGGAGATGGGCAACGAGGTGTAGAATGGAGGCCTTGTACTAGTGTCAACAATAAATAGAAATGAAACATTATTCTGCTGGAGGTGATAAATTGCTATTGCAGACTATTAGGAAATAAACAGATATGGACCTCCAGGCTAATAGTTTTATTTCTGTATCCCTTGTAGAGCTTTTTGGCAATTGGTGCTGAACAAATAGTTATGAGTGAGTGAATGCAGTAAAGAAAGAAGAGCCACCTTTGGGGGGTTAAGTTATGAAATATCACCAAATATTTAACTTAGGTTTTCTTTTTCATAGACGCACCCAAGTTCTCAATTAATACAAATTATTTTTATTGTGGGTGATGACAGAGCTAAAGATACAATACCTTTATCATGTCAGCCTCATTTGGTGCCAAAGTTTGCTTTTGCTTTAGAACATCAGAAGGTCATATGTCATTGTGTTTCTCCCAAAGAAGGAGTTTTAAAATCTTTGGATCTGTCTTGTAAGTTATTGACTGCGATAAAGGTGTGGCCTGATAGTCGCATAGTACCCTGGTGACTTCTCGTGTTGTTAAGTTTTCATAATCATTTTCAAAACCTGATCTCGGTGACATTCTGCTACTCTTTCATTCATTCAGGTGGAAGGCTCATCATTGTCCAAACAGTGCGATTGGGGGATTCTACACTCCCGTGGGGGGTTTTTTAGCCTCGCTCCTTCCTGGGCCTGCTAGACATTCTTCAGATCCATTTCAAATACTTCCTTCATGTGTCTTATCTGACTCCCTCAACTTAAGTACGTGACCTGCCCCTCTCTTTTAAAGGGTCGTGACACCATTTCTGTGGCACTTACCAGATTCTAGTTTTTACCATTCAGTCATTTTTATCCACACCATCTCACCTAAACCTGTTGAGTTGTCTCACATGGTAACACTACTTCACATATGTCAAACAAACAAGCATGGGTTATGTTTCCAGGAATGCGTTTTCTTTGGAGACCATCAGTGTAGAGTGAAGGGAATTACTTTGCTTCGCTTCTTCTAATTGTTTTCCAAGGCTATGGCAACCTAGTCAAACAATGGAACGGGACTTTCAGAAAGAGGACGCGGTGTCAGAACAATCACTTGGAACAATTGAATGTCTTCCCTTGCTCATCTCATAATTGCACAGGCCCTGCTGAGATGTGCGTTAAAAGCTACTTGTGATGATGACGATGATGGTGTGTGTGTGTGTGTGTGTGTTTATTGTTGCCAAGTTATCACATTTAAAACATTTCTTTCTGTTTTTGTTAGATATGTCCTACTTTAGATTTTTTGTCTTAGTTTAGATTTTTATTTTTTTTGAGATTTCATTGTTAATTTTGTCCACGGTTGTCTTTTCCTGACAAGTGAGCCGTAAAACATGTTGAGCTTTAATTGGTTAATAAAAGCTTCATTCTAAAGATTGCAAGAGGTGGAGATGAGAACATGGCACCTCAGGCTGACAGAATGGTAGGTAGGTAATAAACATTAGGATCACGGAGAAATTAAAGTGCTGTTTTCTCACCACGGAGAAGATGGCAAACATATAGGGATTCCAGACCAGGACATGGAGACTCTCACATTAAAAAAACGTAGACTGACAGGTGCCTGAGACCAGGCTGACCAGCCGGAAAAGGAGTTACCCAACCTTCACTTGCAGGTCTGCACAGGGTGAGGGATGAGGAGCAGGCTGGACAGATGAAAAACGGAAGATGGCGAAACACAGTAGAAGTCCAGATTGGAGATTCGGGGCGGGGGGGAGATTCGGGGTGGGCTGGGTCTTGGACCTGCGGCAGAGGAAGGCTGGGAGGGTGTCTGATCCTCAAAGTGGTGGGACATCTTTCTGATGTTTCCAGCATGGTGAGGGGAGAGCGGGGATCCCTAATATGGGAAGCACTGTGGCTGGGAGGGTAGGAGGCCAGTTTCTGACCCATCACAACTGGTACTGCCCACAGTAGTATGGGCAGTTGCAGTCAGAGGCGGAAGTTAGGAATCAGAGGGCTATCCACGCCAATTTCAATGTCAAGGAGATGTGAACATGAAGCCCAGGGAAAGGACAGAAGCAGCCAGACGTAGGATTTATAGCAACAAGAAAAAGATGGGACAAAACCTCTATAAAAATGGGTGAAGGAATTTCCATGGGGGAAATGAGGGAGACTGAAAAGAAACAGATAAGGTCCATGTATGGGGTGAGTCAGCGCATTTTCTTTTTTTTAAAATATTTTATTGATTTTTTACAGAGGAAGGGAGAGAGAGAGTTAGAGACATTGATGAAAGAGAGACATCGATCAGCTGCCTCCTGCATGCCCCCTGTTCAGGATGTGTCTGCAACCAAGGTACACACCCTTGACCAGAATCAAACCTGGGACCTTTCAGTCCGCAGGCCGATGCTCTATCCACTGAGCCAAACCAGTTTCGGTGAGCCAGTGCATTTTCATGTAGAGTGCCCCCACCTGCAGTGCAGGAAATGGAAGCAAGGAGAACAGCCAGGAAACTTCAGGTGCTGAGGGGACTGAGCCAACCACGTGAGTTGCGAAGGTGAGGGCATGGTGGGAAATTAGGAGTGAACGGCCACCTTTTCTAGGGGTGACTGGGACCCAGTTGGGGGTGAGTGGCAGTGTGTCAGGAGGAATGTATGCCTGGTGCTTGCCTATGAATGACTTCTGATTAACATGCCATTTGTCAGAGCATATTTGAAATTTTGATGTGAAATATTCTCCTCTAGGTGTTTCAGTTTTTAAGGCAAAACAGAGTCGATTTCCTTTTGTTTAACCTCTTAATGTTTAGCATTGCAAACTTTTTATTAAATAGTTGTGTATATGTGTGTGTGTGTTGTGTGTTTCTTTTTAAAGTATTGCCTTGCCCTAACTGGTTTGGTTCAGTGGATAGAGCGTCAGCCTGTGGACTGAAAGGTCCCAGGTTCAATTCCAGTCAAGGGCACATGCCTGGGTTGTGGGCTCGATCCCTAGTAGGGGGCATGCAGGAGGCAGCTGATCAGTGATTCTCTCTCATCATTGATATTTCTATCTATCCCTCACCCATGCTCTCTAAAAATCAACAAAAAGTGATTACACCAAGATTCTTCACTCCGTCCACAGAGAAAGGACTCAAAATGTCGTTAATTTTTCGACTTAAGTCACGTCTGTGAGAGCGGGCTCCCCATGCAGTGGAGAAGGGGCCTCGGTGGGAGTCCTTTCCCCGCCGTGTGACTGTGGACAAGGCGTCTCACCTGCGCGAGCAGGTTGCTTCTGCCCGGCCGGTGGTGTATATTATTAAGTGGTTAAATGAGGCACCATCAGAAGTAACTCTGTCCCTCCTCATTTCCCCCGTTCTTTTTTTCCAAGAGGAAGACGTTGTGAAAGGATGAAATAAGCCAGGCGAATTCAGATAAATAAAAGAAGCACTTCTCTTAAGTAGCACTATTCACATCTTAGGTTCTAGTGCTGTGCTTATTGTCAAAAGTCGGATTTTTGCACCATCAAAATATCCAATTTGCCAATATGCTTACTTGCCTTCTCTGCTGGACTCTACAGTTGGTTTGGAAAAAGTAATGCTAAATAGACATGCATTCGTCATATGGTATAATTCGAAACGAATCATGCCCCCTCTTTTTACTTTATTTTATTTTTTGCTTAAAATTCAAAATGATTCTGTGTCAGCACTGTCAGTTTCTTTTTAAGGCGTTATAAATAGTGCTGATTGCTCAGTCGTTTTATTAGCTAGCTTTTTCATCAGGTTCCATATGGAATCACAAATAGCATAGTTGTCTTGCTGGCATCGGCCTGTGAGTATTAGGCTCTTGTGAATTTTTAAGTTTCATAAAATGGTTTCAATTTTGTAATTATAACTCAAATAGAAACGTCAGTCTTATTAGATTTATTTCCGAAAGTGTTCAGAAGTGCACATTTTCTTCAGATTTGAATTAATACAGTTGTTAATACGTAACAGGTGGCAGTAGAGGAAAACTGCCATCCTAAAATTATTATTTTCATCATACGTTTAATATTCAAAATTAGTCTTTATGTAAAGGGAAAGTAGGAAAGAGTCCGGTTTGGATTAGAGAAATCGAGGATGATGGGAATAATTAACATATGGGTTTCAGAAGAGATCTTCATTAATCATTAGTAACTGTTCTAAATATTTTTGATTTTTATTAAGACTCTGATGCCAAATATTTTGTAATTTGCGTGGTTGAGGGTGAGAGAGCGATGGTTGGGAGACGATTCATGAAGTAAATTCGTAGTCAGTTGGGATTTTGTAAACAAATTTGTAAACTCAGGTTTTATTCACTTGATCAAAAATGGAATATATTCTGAAAGTAATTGCCACAAAGAGCATAAACATCGTTTTTGAAACCTTGATTTTGTTCTGAACATGCTGTAAGCTTGGACAAAATGTAGATTAATGAGCACATAAAATTCTTTTTCTCCAAAAAGATATCAGATGAACTTCTAAAACCTAGAGTTTTGATTTATTTATTTATTATTTTTTTAAAATATATTTCATTGATGTTTTACAGAGAGGAAGGGAGAGGGATAGAGAGTTAGAAACATCGATGAGGGAGAAACATCCATCAGCTGCCTCCTGCACAGCCCCTACTGGGGATGTGCCCACAACCAAGGTACATGCCCTTGACCGGAATTGAACCTGGAACCTTTCAGTCCACAGGTCGACGCTCTATCCACGGAGCCAAACCGGTTTCTGCGCGTTTTGATTTATTGAAAGTTTGTGACATGAGCCGGTTTTATTGGGAGGCGATAAGAAAGAGAGGCTTTGGAGGGGGAGTGCTGTCAGGACCCAGGGGGATCTCCACATGGCTGCCCACTCTTCCTGACCTTGCTCCTCACTTCCCCTCCAGCGGAACCAACCATCATGGCCTCCAGGCTTGCCCCGAGCATTGGAGCTTCCTCCTTCCTCTGCTTTGCAAATGGTGGTCCTTCTGGCCAGACCAGGCCCTCCCCCTCCCATGCTGCCCTGGCTGGTGTGGCTCCGTTGGTTGGCGCACCCTCTGGCACATCCAGTTCCTGGCCTGGGCACATAACCAGATTGCAGGTTCAGTCCCTGGTTGGAGTGCATGTGGGAGGCAACCAATCCATGCTTCTCTCTCATGTCCATGTTTCCCCTCCCTCTCTCTTTCTCTCTCTCCCCTCCTTTCTTCTATCTAAAATAGTGATTCTCAACCTTTCTAATGCTGCGACCATTTAATACAGTTCCTCGTGTTGTGGTGAATCGCAATGTAAATGTCTGTGTTTTCTGATGGTCTTAGGCGACCCTGCTAGTGGTTCTCCACCTGTGGGTCACTGCTGTAGAGCCTGAGACCATCAGGAAACAGGTCACGACCCACAGGTTGAGAACCACTGATCTAAAACCAACTTAAACAACATCTGAATGTTAAAAAAAAAAAAATCTACTCTCTTCAGTGTCAGCTGTGTTCTCCCCAAGACTTTTCTGAGCCCCAGCCCGGGTAGGAGTCCTACCTGTGTACCCCCAAAGCACCTGTGGTTTCCAATGGTCGCCACTACCACGCTTACTCCATGCTCTACTACCGCTGCCTCTCTCAGTCCTCCTCCAGGCTCTCAGCTCCCTGGTTTTCAAGCAAAGAAAGGGGGGCGTCATTCATTTCATATTATGCCATATGACGAATGTATGTGTATTTAGCATTACTTTTCCAAACCAATTGTGGAGTCCAGCAGAGAAAGCAAGTGAGTATACAGTGGTACCTCGAGATACGAGTGCCCTAACATACGAGATTTTTGAGATACGAGCCATCGAGCGAGCGATTTTTGCTTTGAAATACGAGCAACAGTTGAGATAGGAGTCATCGCGCAGGTCTGCTGGCTGCACACGACCCACCAGTTTACCACGACTCCAGCATCTCATAGTTTCCCACGCCTCAAAGTTACGGAACGAATTAAACTCGTATCTCGAGGTACCACTGTATTGGCAAATGGGGTATTTCGATGGCACAACAATCCGACTTTTGACCATAAGCACAGCGCTAGTTGTGCTCCATGGGTGTACAAGCGCCACCATGGCACACCTGCCCCTGCCAGGGTGTGGATCCAGAGCAGCGGGCAATTGGTAAAGAGAACAGAGAGCGCAAATGGGTAATCCTTCGCTCAGACGTGTAGATGCCCGCGGAAAGCTGGCTCTGCCCGCATCGGTGCCTGTTGCCGAGCGGGTTTCAGCATGGCCGAGTGGATGATGGCCACTTTGGAGGCCACTAGGTGGGCTGTGGCTTGATCTGGTTAGTGACAGTCTCTGTGCCGGCTGTGATGATGACGGTCATGGTCAAGACCTCCACAGAGCGCCATGTCTCGGCCATCCCACTGAAATGGATGCAACTCCAGAGATGTTAGTAAAAATCTGGAATTCACCGAGGGGGAGGGAAGCGCTCATCTTTACGTGTTCGGTATGAATGAGAGTGGCTGTGAATGAATGGCTGGACATTTTCAGGGAGAGATTTAAATAGAAGAAGTTGGCAGGGGAGTAATTGAAATGAGTCTGAGTAAGACTCTGATTTTAAAAAAATCTTATCTCAGCGTTATCTTCCTTTAAAAAAATCAATTTACAGATGTGTTAAGTGCACGTAACACTGGAGTCCACGCAGGAGACGAAACATGCCACAAAGAAACTTCTAGGCTTTCTTTTCAAAGTCGGCCGTGGCTTCTTTCTGCTTTCTGTATGTCCTCTTCGACGGTAACAATGAAATAAGTGGGAGGACTCGGATCATGTCCTCACACTCCGGGGTCCCCTGGAGCCACCCTGTCATCGGGGCCTCTCTCTGGCCCGGAAGCAGGCTGGGCCAGTCCTCAGGCTCCTGGCCCCCAGGGGCGATGCTGCAATCCAGGGCACCAAACCTGCGGCTGGACACCCACCTGTACCCTTGGGCCTGGCGGGGTTGGGGCGACCTGGGATCCAGGCTGCATCCCGGTCGTTTCGATTTTATGTCCCTCTCTCTCTGCTGCCCCCCCTCTCCCCACTTCAGCCCCCACTGCCCAGGTTGGTCTCCTTTGCATCTCCTGTCACTCAGTGGGACTGCCCGGTCCACGCCTCATGGCTGCTCCAGGTGGTGCCTGTGGGAGGGCTGAGCCACCTAACCTGGGAGGCTACAGCTGGATAGAACCCACAGCCAAGGGATGGCCCAAGAATGTCAGAAAAATGAGCAGACCTCTTCACATAGATAAAGACAGTGATCCCTTCTGCCTTCAGTCCCGTCCATGTTTGTTCTGGAAAATTGTGCTTGCACTTTGGAGGGGGGGGGGGCGGTCACTGGGGGTGAGGTGGCCGCTACCAAGATGGTAGCTCTGGGCTGAAACCGGTGTGGCTCAGTGGACAGAGCATTGGCCTGGGAACTGAAAGGTCCCAGGTTCGATTCCGATCAAGGGCATGTATCCTGGTTGCAGGCACATCCCTAGTGGGAGGCGTGCAGGAGGCAGCTGATCGATGTCTCTCTCTCATTGATGTTTCTAACTCTCTATCCCTCTCCCTTCCTCTCTGTAAAAAAATCAATAAAATATATAAAAAAGAAAAAGAAAAAGAAAGTAGCTCTGGGACGGCACCCCAGCCTCCGAGACGGTGTGAGGGAGGGATCAAGCCTAGGGAGAGGCGGGGGCATGGCTCCTCCTCTCGGGGGAAGTGCTGCTGAGACAGCAGCTCCCTGTGGCTCTGTCATAGAGCAGGAAAACCACAGAGTGTATTTTAAAAATTATTATTTTAAAAGATATATATTTTTATTGTTGATAGTATTACAGATGTATGTCTCCCATTTCCCCCTCTCCCCACCTCCTCCAGGTCTTCACCCCCCTATTGCCCATGTCCACGGGCTATGCATATCTTCTGTGTATATAAAAGACTAATATGCAAAGTGTCCCCTCAGGAGTTCAACGGCAGACTAGGAGTTTGATCACTTGCTATGATGTGTGCTGACCACCACATCATAGTGTGCGGAATGAAGGGAGGATCGGGCCAGCAGCTGGAAGGCCATGATCGGCCCTGATCGCCTGCCAAGCCTTAGGGACCCTATCTGTGCATGAATTTGAGGTCATGCGATATTTTTCATTCTCAGTTTGGCTTATTGAACTTAGCATAATATTCTCCAGGTCCATCCAAGCTTTCCCAAAGGGTAAAATATTCCCCATTTTTTACAGCTGCATAAGATTCCATCATGTAAATGTCCCACAGCTTTTTAAATATCCACCTACTGATGGGCACTTGGGTTGTTTCCAAGTCTTAGCTGTTGTAAATAATGCTGCTCTGAACAGAGGGGTGCAGATAGTCTTTATGATTGGTGTTTCAGTTTTTAGGATGTATTCCCCACAAGTGGAATTGCCGGGTTCACTGAAAGTCCCATTTTATTTTTTTGAGGAAACCCCATACTGGCTGCACCCATCGTCATCCCCTCCAGCGGTGAACTGGTGTTCCCTGTGCTCCACACCCTCACCAGCATTTGTTTGTTGAATTTTGTATAACAGCCATGCTAACAGGTGTGAGGTGATATCTCACTGTGGTTTTAATGTGCATTTTTCTGATGCTTGGTGATTTTGAGCATTTTTTTCATATGTCTCTTGGCCATGGGTATGTCCTCTCAAAAAGATTCCATACATTTTCTTTGGGTAATGATAATCCCAAATTATACATGTTTATGTAATAACACTCTGTAATTATGTGGTAGCTTCTATTTTAGAGACTCAAAACTCTTCAGAAGTCATAATTAATGAACGAGCAGATGCAGTGCCACTATTATTAGAAGATTATACATATAGACCTAAACTTGCTTTCTGAAGATTCCTCTCTAACACATCAAGCTTCGGATTTGAGACCTCGGGCAGACTGCTTTGACTAGCTAATAAAAGGGTAATATGCAAATTAACCATCACTCCATCCCCAAAGATGGTGGCACCCCTAGCCACAAGATGGTGGTGCCCAGTCCTCTTGGCCCCTCTGGAGTCCCCAAGTTCTGGGGGTGGGAGGGGCATCTTCTGATCTGAGAGTGGGCAGCGTGAGTGGCCTGGCAGAATGCTTGCTTTGTCGCCATGGCGATGAGGCAAGTGTTCCACCTTGGCCACAGAGGGCCTCTGGAAAGCGAGAACGGAGCAGCTGGGGAGGGTGGGGGTGGCGGGGGGAATGCTGGCCTCACCACCCTGGAGACAAGGCAAACATTCCATGCCCAGCTGTGGATTGGCCTCTCGGCTCCAGAGAGCGCCTCTGGGCAGTGGGCGTGGAGTGGCCAGGCCCTGAAGAGGGCTACTGGGCCTATCTAATAAAAGAGTAATATGCAGATTGACCATCACTCCAACTCACAAGATGGCTGCCCCCATGTGGTCAAAAGATCATGTCCCCATGTGGACACAAGATGGCCACCACAACATGGCCAGCAGGGGAGGGCAACTGGGGGAGACCAGGCCTGCAAGGGAGGGCAGTTGGGGGTGATCAAGCTTGAAGGGGAGGGAAGTTAGGGGTGATCAGACCAGCAGAGGAGGGAAGTTGGGGGTGACAGGGCGTGCAGGGAAGGGCAGTTGGGGAGGTTACCCAGGCCCACAGGGGAGGGCAGTTAGGGACAAACAGGCTGGCAGGGGAGCAGTTAAGCATCAATCAGGTTGGCAGGGGAGCAGTTAGGGGGTGATCAGGCTGGCAGGCAGAAGCAGTTAGGGGCAATCAGGAAGGCAGGCAGGTGAGCAGTTGGGAGTCAGCAGTCCTGGATTGTGAGAGGGATGTCAGACTGCCTGTTTAGGCCCGATCCTACTGGACCCAGATTGGAGAAGGAGTAGGCTGAGCTGAAGGACACCCTTCCCACCCCCCATGTACGAATTTCGTGTACCAGGCCTCTAGTTAAGTAAATAACATTGCAACAAGTTAAAAATACATCAACAAAGAAAAGCCCCCTAATTAAAGATTCATGAGATACTTTCATCGATATCCATGAAATGAAAAAAGAAATCATAGTTGTGGGTGAAAAATGCTGAGAGAGAATTGCAAGAATAAGAAGTAATTGTACTCCTCTGACCTGACACTTAACTGAATGAAAGTGAAAACACAGCGTGTGCAAAGGAGTGGGAAGCAAAGAAAGCGGCACTTAGAAATTTGTAGCACTAAGTGTATACATTCCTGCTGGGGGGAGTGAACAGCCAGTCTTTTCTGTGGTGGTTGTTTCACACGGCTGGTGCTTTTGCTAGTACATCTCTCTTAAAACATCTGCGGATTTTTTTTTAATAAATATATTTTTATTGATTTTTTACAGAGAGGAAGGGAGAGGGAGAGAGAGTTAGAAACATCGATGAGAGAGAGACATCGATTAGCGGCCTCCTGCACGTCCCCTACTGGGGATATGCCTGCATCCAAGATACATGCCCCCGACTGGAATAGAATCCGGGACCTTTCATTCCGCAGGCCGATGCTCTATCCACTGAGCCAAACCGGTTTCGGCTCTGGTAATATTCTTGACTCAGGTCTATCTTGTCTGCATAAGTTAGACACTCCACACTTCTTTTGAGTGGTGTTCATATAATACAGCATTTTCCACCCTGTCCCTGAGAGCGTATGTTCCAAGATCCCCAGGGGTTCCTAATACCAGGGGTAGCATCGAACCCTACATATCCTATCTTTTATACTATGTTTTCCCCCCTACACAGATGTACCCATGGCAAAGTTTAATTTGTAAATTAGGCATGGTAAGCTATTAACAAAAATAACTACTAATAAAATAGAACGGTTAGAACAATATGCTGTAAATAAAAACCCTGGGAATGCGGTCTCTCAAAAATTTAATTAAAACATTCCAGCCTGTCACTGTAATGTCTTTTCCATGCTCACCGAGCACGTGGCGTGCAGTGTGGCTGTAACTTTTGAAATCCGAGGAGTTGCAGCAGAGCTCACACACATTTATTTTTCCTTCTTGGAGGAAAACGTTCACGGGGAGATTTGTTCTCGGTGCACGAAGGTTTTTCTCTCCTATTCGAGTGGAGAATTTTCACTTCGAGGGAGCACGTACAGCTCCTCTTGGGCACACACAGCATGACCCCTCTGCGCTGGGGTCATTATCAAGTGAAATGTGGGTGATTTGCACACAAGCACGGTGATGCCGTGACGGTCAGTCTGGTCACCAAAACGGCTCTCTGTGACCGAGGTGGTGGCAGAGTACAGGGTGCGGGCACTCTGGACAAAGGAGTAGTTATTATTTTTAAAATATGGATTTCAGAGAGGAAGGGGGAGGCAGAGAGAGAGAGAGAGAGAGAGAGAGAGAGACATCAATGATGTGAGGAAATCATTGCACGCCCCCTACTGGGGATGGATGGAGCCCACACCCGGGCACGTGCCCTGACCAGAACCAAACCTTGGCTTCTTGGTTCATAGGTTGATGTTCAACCACTGAGCAACATCAGCCAGGCCTAAGGAGTAATTGTTGTTCTGTTTTTATTTTGTATGTCACTATTAAGAATAAAAACATGCAAGTGAGATAAGGCAACCATGAGCATGCTCATTACAGGAATGATGCCTCTGGAGTCGTGTGTTTTGGATAAATCCCATGCTGTAGCTACTATGGGGACACGTCATGTACACATCTGAGAGGCTCTTGATATGTATGTTCTTCTCAATGCAGGAAAGAGTGCCAGGCATGATAACACATCAGGAGGCAGGCATTGAGAGGTGGGTGGCATGTGTGCTTAAAGTCAATTGGACATATTTTTTTTTAAAAAAGAGCCAAAACTGTTTTGGCTCAGTGGATAGAGCATTGGCCTGAGGACTGAAAGGTCCCAGGTTCGATTCCTGTTAAGGGCACGTACCTTGGTTGTGGGCACAACCCCAGTGGGAGGTGTGCAAAGAGGCAGCTGATCAATGTTTCTCTCTCATCGATGTTTCTAGCTCTCTATCCCTCTCCCTTCCTCTCTGTAAAAAAAATCAATAAAATATATTTAAAAAATAACAAAGTCAGTTGGAGAAGCCCCATTTATAACAATAAAAACAATAGTCTCTGGAAGCAGACTCTGGAGTGTGAGTTGAGTCCGCCTTTACTTCGTACTAGGTAATACTAACTATTATTGCTAGCAATTAACTCACTCTTCTTGGCCAAGTTACATTACTGCTGTGTGTTTTATTTTATCCATCTGTAAAATGAGCATTAAAATAAGGATTCAATAATAATTTTCTTCACAGGGTCTGTTCTGTTTTGTTGTTTTAGAAATGATGTGGTACATATATGTACAGTGCTTAGGAAATTGCCAGGCACGGGGGCACAGGGTGATCCATTTATTTACTTATTGTCATCGCAGAAAGCTGCTTACTTGTCAATCATCCTGTAGAAAAATATTTAATGACATCAAGTGTTTTTTGGAAAATGCAGTCTCAAGAGAGAGGAGTAAATGATAAAACACATAGCTCAAATTTCTGTTTCAAAGATAGGTCAAGCGCTCAAACACAACATAATATTTCAGTGGATATTTCTGGGTGGGATTTTTTCCCCCCTGTATTTTCTGAAGAAGCTTTTATCCTCAGAAAATAATTATATAAACACACACACACACACACGGTTTAAATGCATTCTCTTCAGGCTCGTGCCCATTTCCTTAGTCAATGCCGCTTGCGTTCTAAGTTCTCCCGTATCTCCTATCAGGGGAATGTGTTCTCATGACCTGTTCACATTTCTGTCTCCACCGCCGGACTCTGTGCTCCTTGAGTGTACGAACGCGTTTTGTTTAACCGCGTGTCCCCGAGTTCAGACACGCAGCAGACCCGTTAGGTATCGAAATCACCCTTAATAAGGCAAAACCCAGAATCCCCGTGGCAGAGGCTTTCAATCAGCTAGCGGCGGAGGGAATGGTGCTTGTGGTCTTTAAAAGCCGTCTTACACGTTAAAATATAATTTTATATTTGGAAATGAAAAGAGACGCCAATTACGGAAGGTCGAGGTTAACAGTCGTCTTGGGAGGTAGAGATAGACGTGCCTTTGGTGGGGGGTGGGGCAGGCCACCCTGGAAAGGCTGCAGAATCTGTGTGTGTGTGTGTGTGTGTGTGTGTGTGTGTGTGTGTTATTATTTAATTATTTTCTGAGGTGAGGGAGGTGAGGGGGATGCAGGACCTGTGATTACAGTTAGAAAGAGGAGGCCTGGCTTTGCAAACTTCCGCTCTTAGATGTGCCTCTGAAGGTGGACTCTCCAGTTGAGAACAAGGCACGCTGGATCCCTCTGAGTTCTTTGGGTGTCTTTTCCAGAGTCACCTCGATAACTGGTCTCAACGGTGCGCCGCTCTTTCTAAGGAGGGTGTGGCCCACGCAGAGTCAGAATCCCTTGCCTTGGTGTGGAGACACCCCATGACCAGCAGATGGTTCTAGTACATACTTAGAGACACAACGAAGTACATGAGTGCAGTCTATAGGGGGTGTATAGTGTCTTGCTTATAAAATACAGTTTCCTGATCCTCTCATAGCTCACTGGCTCCCACTTAATTCCACAGGAGATTCGAGGGTGGAAATAAAGCCACCAGGAACCCCATGCACTGGGTACCCCACTCCACCTGATCCTGCCCTCAGGCTTCTGCTCTATTGCCAAGGCTTGTCCTCTGGCCTGAGAGACAGTGTGGTCCCCACCAACTGCTACCAGGGGGGACCTTACCCTTACATGCTGTAGGGTTGGGAATGTATGTTGGCACAAGTTCAATAATAGGATCAAGAATGTTGAACCCTAAGAGTTCTGAAGCAAGAATTGAGCAGACATGGAGTGTTTCCTCACCGCATGCATTGTGAATCCACAAAGGATGGTATTCTTAGTCTTTGACTCATGATCTGGATATCCATGACCCCTGGAGAGTATATTTGAGGTACTAGCTGATGTGGTTTTGTTCTTGGTATTTCTTTGTCCTCCTTAACCCTTTGCAGCAAGACATTTGACCTTCGTTTGCCTCAGAAGGCAGACAGGGAAGATGAGGCAATGCTTTCCTCTCTAAAGTCAGGTGCTCTGAGCCAGAGTCAAGATTGAGCATGTCACCAGGTGAAGTATGGCTTCTACCTGCCTGGGTGAGATCCAGGCAAGCAGACCAGACCTGGGAGAGCACACAGACACCAGACTCTGTGCACTCGCGAGACCACGCAAGCCGGAATGTGCGTGTGGTACAGCTTGTCACACAGGGCTGCACCACCTCCCAGATTTCCCAATAATGGAATCTGGTGCAGAAGGTCCAGAAAATCCAAGGATGGGCAATGAATGCTATTTTCCTGATGTCCAGAGTCATGCCAGACAGGGAAGCACATTTCCCAAGGGGCCAGGGTGGCATGTTTATGGACTGAGGTGTGGATAAGCCTTGCTGTTGAGAATGAAAGCCCCCAATAACCTCTGCTGTTGAGTCATTGAAGTCCCCTACTTGTTCTTGGTGATCATGTCTGATTGTGTACAAAAGGCTATCGCTCAGTGTAGGTGACAGTTTCTTTTCTGATTTGAAAGTGTCTTTGATACAGAGGGTGACATGCAAAAACAAAGCAAATAAATGGGAAGTTAAAATTTATTGAAAGTAAGTTTTCTTTGTTCATAAATAGTACTTATATAATCAGCCCACAACACAACTGCAGCATAATTAATGCTGTAAACCAAAATGTTTGTTTCAAAATCTCTAGGAAACATATCTATATATATATAAAAACCTAAGCAACCATTAGGACCGATCAACTGGTAGACCAGTCGCTATGATGTGTACTGACCACCAGGGGGCAGATGCTCAATGTAGAAGCTGCCCCCTGGTGGTCAGTGCGCTCCCACAGGGAAAGTGCTGCTCAGCCAGAAGCCGGCTCACAGCTGGCGAGGGCAGCTGTGGTGGAGGGAACCTCTCCTGGCAGTGCTACTGAGCACCAGTGGTGGCATTAGGCACAGCAAGGCCAGGATGAGTGGCAGCGGAGCTGCGCCTGGCCCTGGTGGGGGCTCCTCCCACTTCAGCACTGCTACATCCCCCCAAGGGATCCCAGATTGCAAAAGGGCACAGACTTGGCTGAAGAATATCACCTGTGCATGAATTCGTGCACTGGGCCTCTAGTATCCTATATAATAAAAGCCTAATATGCAAAGTGTCTGGTTGTCTGGTTGTCCATTCAACCAATCCAAGCATAATATGATAATATGCTAAGGCCACTCAACTGCTCACTATGATGTGCACTGACCACCAGGGGGCAGATGCTCTGACCAGTAGGTTAACTTGCTGCTGGGGTCCAGCTGATCAGGACTGAACAAGATGGGCCATGTCCTGGGACCCTCCCAAGAGCCCTCCCTGGCTGGCCAACCTCCTACACCCTTCTCCGGCTTTGATCGTGCATGGGTGGGTCCTCCAGCCTGGCCTGTGCTATCTCACAACCCAGAACCCCAATCCCATTCAATACAGGAGCTGCCTCCTGCCAGGGGGAGCAACACTCAGCTGGAAGTTGGGCTCATAGTTACGAGTACAGGGGTGGTGACGGGAACCTCTTCCACCTCCGTGGCAGTTCTTAGGGTGTCCAACTGTCGGCTTAGGCCCGTTTCCCATGGAGAGCAGGCTTAATCCATCAGTTGGACATTCCTCAAGGGCTCCCAGGCTGTGAGAGGGTGCAGGCCTGGCTGAGGGACCCCACCCCCCTTCCTGGAGTGCATGAAGTTCATACATGGGGCCTCTAGTTTTATTATAATGTAGGCCATTTAAAGTACAGCTTCACCCTCTTCTTTGGTCTTAGATATTCTTTCTCCCGTCATGCTTATGTTTTCTGATCCCCAAAGATAAGATTTGAAGGTGTTTCCAATCTCTAGACTGCTTTTCCTCCGATAAACTGACTTATCTTTAGCTTGTTCTTACAGTTGTTACCACGATCCAGGGTCATATAAAAGTGACTCGCAGAATTCATATGTGTCACTTTGATGAAATATATAACTAATCTCAATATTCTATGAAAATTCCAAATATAGTTATAAAAGTAGATAATAGTAGGGTACTGTGAATAATCAGCATTTTTGTGGTTAAAATTATGTCAGCATTTTCATAATGAGTCCCTATTTCAAAAATTATAACTTGACCAAAAGACTTTATACTGAGATTTAATGTGGTTTTGAGCTCGTTTTTTTTTTTTTTTTCCAAAGTGATTTTTCCCTTATGGATTTGGCATTTCTTAGTATCAGATAAGTACAGGAGGAGGGCTTATTTCCTCCTTGCTTCATCACTTCAGCTGTCCTATTGCTGTTCAACCCTGCCGGCACGCAGTAATTGAGGAATAGTCACGAATGGCTACTTTCATCCTTGGGTCTATGTCCTGGGCAGTCTTATGGGGTAAATAACTTATCCAACTATGAGACTCCTGACTGGGCTCAAAACAGCACATTTCCTCTGTTGCCAAATTCCTCTTTTTGTCTACATTTCTAGACTCTCCTCCTGTTTGTCTCTTTCAAATCCATTCATTCTAAGAATTTCTTTTCTCCCTATAATCCTCTCAGGTGAATAGGTCATCTCCCCACAACTTTAAGGCCCTATTATTATTTTTTAAAATATATTTTATTGATTTTTTACAGAGAGGAAGGGAGAGGCATAGAAAGTCAGAAACATCGATGAGAGAGAGACATCGATCAGCCGCCTCCTGCACGCCCTCTACTGGGGATGCACCCGCAACCAAGGCACATGTCCCTGACCGGAATCCAACCTGGGACCTTTCAGTCTGCAGTCTGACGCTCTATCCACTGAGCCAAACCGGTCTCGGCAAGGCCCTATTATTGACATTCGTTTTGCTGATTGTCTTTAACCGGTGTTTCTTACATTTTTATTCTTGCTTTTGAAGCTAGGGGCAAAGGAAGTTTCCCCAAGTTGAAATTCCTAGTGACCTAGTTCAGTGCCCTATGTCCTTATATACAGAAAGTCTTAATACAGATAGGCCTTTAGGCTTTATCCTTTGAAAGGGAACTTATTATTATTTTCTTTTTTTTTTTTCTCTCTCTCGTGTCCTCAGAGCACGGTCCCTGTCCAGGTAACTTCCTGCAGAGAGGTCTGTTTGACTTAATTTTGTGCCTTCCCATGGCTCAGCTTCACCAATAAACCAGAGGCTGATGTAGAGCCAAAATTCTTGACTCTCAGTTACTCCTGGCAACTGCCTGGCCTATCTCAACTGGCTCTGCCCGGATGGCTGCTGTACAAGGCCCAGCTTGACTTCAGCGATCTAACATTTCATCCCTGACCACAGAGGGTCTCTGTAGTGTCTCCCACATACCTCCTTCTCTCCCTGTAGGAGGGGATTGTACAGACCAAGACTTATTCTTCCATGTACACCCAGACCTAAGGATAGAACAAATGCTCACTTATCTATGAATTGAGACTTATTTGTCCACTCTTCCTAGTAATGAATATGATGAGTGGTCTGAACGAGGGCCACGTCTCTCTCCATCGGACAGGAAAAAAACAGAAGTGAAACACACGATTCTATCTGTATTAGCTCCATTCACCAACCAAATGAACTCCCCATGTGCAGACTGTTCTACAGAAGGTGTTAATTCACAATGATTCAAATTAACATTAATATTTGCAGACACTGCCTTTCATTTATCTTCGCTCATTTACTTTTATCATAAAATAAGGCTGAGTTAAATATTACTATATGCAGGAGAAATTTTTAAATGGTTATGTAGTAACAGCCAGCCTTATAAGGCATTCATCTTCATTACGGAGGCAACATGGGATAATTCCCTTAAAGATTTACCACTTTAGTTGTAAGATTCCTCAAGGGAAAAGGTGAATGCTTAGGATATAAGCATCTTGCGTGCTACCCACATAAAGGATTTGTTGTCACAGATTTGAGGATGGGGCTCAAGGAAAACTAGAAATGTCAGATGGATTGACTTGATGGCCCCTATATTTTATATCTCTGTAAGCACTCACTTTGGTATTAGCCTCCACAGTGATCTTACAGTTGGCCACCTAACTTTCTTTGGCTAATGATTCAGAGAAAATCTGATAGAAGAAGAGGTTTGAAAAGTGCCTGCATCTATCCATCCATCCCATCTGACTCTGGCCACTATCGGGAGAAGACACCCAGGCTGGCTGGCTGAAGGGATGAGAGAGAATGGACAAGGTCAGAGTTGTCCTAGCTGAGGTCATCCCAGTCTAACCAACCTCAGTCCATCCACCAACTGAACAGACACAGGAGCAAGAGTGACCCAGGTCAGCTGTTGCTGGTCAGCAAAAATGCCCAGCAGATCTGTAGTTTTGTGAGAAATAATTAATGGTGGTTGTTTTAAGCAACTGACTTTTAGGTGGTTTGTTACCTTAGTATTATGGCAATTGATAATGGTGGCTTATTTTCCTATAAGGTTATGTGAAGTCTATAATTCATTGGATAATACCTAATGAATTTAGGTTTTAAACTTTTCAGTAATTTCTGGTAGGAAGGATACATACAGACAGTTGCACTGGAAATTACAAGTACATCTTTTTTTTTTTTCAGAAGAAGAAATAAAACATCTGTAAATGAGACGATGTTTAGAGTTAGTATATGGTCTTAGTGAAACGGGGGCTCCTCGGGCAAATTATGTGGGCCAGAATTCCAGCTACGAAACTTCCATAGCTGTGTGTCCTTGCTCAAATCATTTCTCTATGCCTCCTTTTCCTCATATATTAAATTGGAATATCTACTGATGGTTTATGGTTATTAAATTATTTGAGGAGAAAAATGTAACGTACTCAGAACTGTTTTGACACGTGATACGCAGTTAATAATGCCAGCTACTGTTATATGACAGGTGAGGTTAAACTAGAGTGATGCCAAATCACAACAGCTTAGCAAGTTTCTCAGTGCAGATAGGACCTCAAGGAAGGGGGTGTAGGGGGCAGTTATAGGGTTAAGACTCGGACTGACCTATTATCAAAGCTGCAAACAAGTCCCAGCTTAGAGGGCACAACCCTCTTAGCATAATGAAGCTTGAACTTGTGACTGCTCCCTAGATCTCTCCTGGGGGGCTAATGGGCTGTGGGAGGTGCAGCAAGTGCTGCCAAAGCAAGTGAAACTCACAAGAACATTGTAACTATGGTGACCACTAACTGGTTTACCTCTGGCTATAAAATAAAGGCTCAGCTTGCTGTCTGGATCTGTTCTGTGGTCTCAGTCGTGCCCAGAAGATCCACTTAGATGCAGCTTCTTCTCTTTGTCTGTCTCTTCTTCATCCTTCACCGGCCCTCCCTCAGGCTCGCCGAACCCTTGGCTGTGCTGGTGTGGCACAAGGGGGTTTCTTAGTTATAATTCATTGATTGCTTTTTTTTCTGAGTATTTTTTAAGGCTGATACCAGCGCAATCAATCATTCAACAAGAGAGGGGTCCTGGGTTACAGAAATGGCAAACCTGAATTCAAATTATGTAATAATCGGCAAGCAATGAAGCCTTCCTGCAATTCAGCTTATTAGTAAATCAGTGGCCCGGTGCATGGATTTGTGCACATTGAAAGGAAATTAATTAGAAGGTGACAGGTGGGGCAGGACTGGGTGAAAAGGGATAAACACTCCCTCGGTCCCACCCTGGTGCCAACCTCCCACGGTCCCTCTCCAGGCTACACCTGGGGTGGTGCCTGGTCTCCAAGGGCATCTGAGGAGTGAGCAGGGTCCCTCTGGCAGGTAGGGTCCCTGGGCCTGGCCTGTGGGGATTAAATGTCTCTCTCTGACATTTCCCAAGGAATCCTGGATTGTAAGAGGGAGGTTCTGGGGTGACACACCTGGAATTGGGCTCCCTCCTCTCTGGTTCTGGAGTGTGTCACCTGAGAACTGCCGCTGCCAAGTCACCACAGCTCAGAAGCTCCTGCATTGAGCATCTGCCCCCCTGGTGGTCAGTGTATATCATACCTACCTGCTGGTGAAATGGTTGGATGGTTGCTTAGCCTTTTATATATATACATGAGGGCTTGGTTGAGTAAGATGATCTGTAAGAAAGCAAGCACCTTGAAAGTTCATTACACTTGCCGAAACCAGTTTGGCTCAGTGGATAGAGCGTCGGTCTGCGGACTGAAAGGTCCCAGGTTTGATTCCAGTTAAGGGTATGTACCTTGGTTATGGGCACATCCCCAGTAGGGGGTGTGCAAGAGGCAGCTGAGCGATATATCTCTCTCATCGATGTTTCTAACTCTCTATCCCTCTCCCTTCCTCTCTGTAAAAAAAATCAATAAAATATATTAAAAAAAGAGAAAGTTCATTACACTTAAGTCTGTAGTTTCACAGCACTAAAAATAAACAAATGGTCTCTTGCACAACTATGGAATAGCGATTTTCTTATTGCATTAATAGCTTTAAATGGTAAGAAAGAGGAGATAACATTTTAAGTAAAACTCCACTGCTTTGTATTAAGACAAAGAATAGAATATGTATTGCTAATGTTTCCAGAGGACCTACATTATGCCCGATACTGTCGGAGATGCTGGGGACTGAGAGATGGAAACTCATTTCCATGCAATACCCGAGGTACAGAGGGAAGGCAAAGACTCGTGGAAATACGAACACAAACAAAGACAGACACAGGAGCTGCAGAGAGAGAGATAAAAAGAAAAATGTTTTGCCTTTTTTACAAAAAACAACACACAAAACCAATACATCTTGTTCATACAAGTTTGGTCTTGTTGACTGATAAGAGATAACGTGCAGGTTTGTTGTATTTATGGCCACTAGAAGACAGATCCTCCTACAATCTTTACTTAGTTCATTATTTTTCCGTAAGAGTATGAAAGTGGGAAAATCTGTGGAATCTCTCTGTGTTCTTATCTTCCAGGGTCTTCGCTCTTCCCAGACTGCATTTGGCGGCCACCAGCTTTCCGACCCACCTGGATGAACAGCCTTTCCTGGTGACCAGTGGCACCCGCTCAAGGTAGGCCATGGCGACATCTTACCGGTATTACTCGCAGCGGGCACTTGTCTTTTCTTAGATTTGGGCTAGTTGGTTGCCCTGCACTCTCATATGAATGCAAATGACACTCCAGCTCTCCATTTGCCGGGTGGAAAGTAGTTTTATATTATTGAAACATGGCGGTAGATATGATCAGAATTTCATATTTTCTTCACAAATTAAGAACCCAGGGTTTTATGGGCCTAAAAAAAAGGGAAGATATGCACAAGTAGATGAAGATGTGTTATGTTTTGTTCCCGAAATAGTGGCAGAGAGATTATTCTCACCCTCCAAGGCGCGGTGACGGAAGGTAGGCTAGCTTGCCAAAGCCTTTGGAATAGCTGAAGCCATTTCAAAGCGACGAGGGGCTGATGTGATCAATTCATATGTCACACCGGATTATCGCAAAGACACGGTGTCATGGTTGAAATAGCAGCAAGCCCTGCCTCCCCCTTCTTTGTCGTTTCTAAAATAAAAGTGTGCCTTGTAATGGA
>PVJN01031196.1:0-25034 GCA_004026805.1 Lasiurus borealis
AACAGAATAAACTGGTGAATATAATAGAATCAGGAGCACAGAAAGGGAGTGGACTGATAATTCTCAGGGGGAAAGGGGTAAGGGATGTATAGGGAGAGACTGGACAAAAATCATACACCTATGGATGAGGTCAATGGGAGGGAGGTAAGGACAGAGGGAAAGGTGGGAGTTGGGTGGAGGGGAGCTATGGAGGGGAAAAAAAGAGAAACAAATGTAATAATCTGAATAATAAAGATTTAATTTAAAAAATATATTATACAGAGATCTAACAGCAGATTAGAGGATCACAAGAATCAAATCAAAGATTTGAAATACAAAGAAACAAAAAAAACACTCCACTGGAAAAGCAAAAAGCAAAAAGAATCCAAAAATATAAAGATAGTGTAAGGAGCCTCAAGCATACCAACATCAGAATTATGAGGGTGCCAGAAAAAGAGAGAAAACAAGATATTGAAAACCTATTTGAAGAAATGATTTCCCACATCTGCTGAAAGAAATAGACTTACAACTCCAGGAAGCACACAGAACCCCATATAAAAGAAATCCAAAGAGGACCACACCAAGACACATCATAATTAAAATACCAAGAGCAAAAGACAAAGAGAGAATATTAAAAGCAGCAAGAGAAAAACAGTTCATTACCTACAAGGGATCACCCATACGACTGTCAGCTGATTTCTCAACAGAAACTATGCAGGCCAGACGGGAGTGGCAAGAATTTTCAATGTGATGAATAGCAAGAACCTACAATCAAGAATAATCTATCCAGCAAAGCTATCATTCAGAATTGAAGGGCAGATAAAGAGCTTCACAGATAAGAAAAAGCTAAAGGAATTCATCACCAAACCAGTATTATATGAAATGCTGAAGGATACTCTTTAAGAAGAGGAAGAAGAAAATGGTAAAGGTAAAAATTATGGCCAACAAATACATATCTATCAATAAGTGAATCTAAAAATCAAGTGAATTGAAATTCTGATGAACAGAATAAACTGGTGAGTATAATAGAATCAGGGGCATAGAAAGGGAGTCGACTGACAATTCTCAGGGGAAAGGGATGTGGGGGTATGGGAAGAGACTGGATAAAAATCATACACCTATGGATGAGGACAGTGGAGGGGACAGAGGGGTGGGAACCGGGTGGAGGGGAGCTATGGAGTGAAAAAGAGGAACAATTGTAATAATCTGAACAATACAGATTTATTAAATTAAAAAAATAAAATAAAGTAAAAATAAAATGTCTCCATGATTATAGGGGTGGTGAGCAGAGTAAGGTCTCAAACCCACACTGCTTGACAGAGTGCTCATGTGCTGCACTGAGATGGGGACTTTTAAACGTTCCTCATATCATTAAATGTGTTTGCTGCACATTGCCACTAAAACCAAACAAAAAATATGAGACCTTTCCATGAAGCTGGAGAGGAATCTACGGTCTCCACTTCCCATCCCCCTCACCGCCATTGGCCAGCAGGGACGAGTGTTTATCACATGCGCCCTCAGGATCTCATGGAATTTTCCGCTGCATCTTCTGTGGCCTGAGATATAGGTGCTACTTTTAGTGGTTCTTTTTTCTTTCTTTCTTTCTTTCTTTCTTTTTTTTTTTTTTTTTTTTTTTTTTTTTTTTTTTTTTTTTTTTTTTTTTTTTTTTTTTTTTTTTGTCTTTACTCTTTTAGAGCATTCTCCCTATTTCCTCCACTCTCAGGTCCTGGCAACCACTTTTCTACTATCTGTTTCTATGACTTTGACTTTAGATTTCACATATAAGTGATAGCATGCAGTATTTGTCTTTCTCTATCTGGCTTATGTCACTTAGCACAAGGCCTGAAGTTTTATCCATGTTGTTGCAAACAATACACTTTCACAGTCACAGAAAGAAACCAAGGCCTTCAAGAGGCTGTTTCTCATCTTCTTCTGTGGAAATGAACCCTCCAGAGAGGGGAGTAAGGTAAGTGCAAGAGGAAGGCAGGTGGTTGGGCGAGAATCCACTTAATTACCTGAACTGGGTGAGTGGATGCCAAAAGCAACAGGATGAGAATAACAATGTGTACCTAGCTGTATGAATTCATTGTCTTTAGATTTTCCTTTGAGGAATAGAAAATGGTGGCTGAATAGGCAGCAGTGTCATGCACCTCCTCTAGGGCCAGGCCAGAAAAGCAACTGAATCGGCAAACATCCTCCCTGAATCAACAAATTAGATTTTTCTTTGAAATGAGGCTTTTCTCAAATGTGTATGATAGTCATTGGGAGATTGTTAAACCTTATCACTATGTGAAGAAATTTTATGTCTCTTCCAGATCTTGCTCTTCAGAGCCGCAGTCACTGGAAAAACTAGCTTTCATCATCATTGAATTTCTGACAGCAAGTAAAAAGCCTGATGACTGCTGTATGTTCGAAAATAGTTATTTCTTTTACCCAACCTATTTAACCCCTTTGGTATGCCTCTAGAGAGGCTGTTTGGTTTAGGAATTCTGGAGACAGTGAAAGAAGAACGGAACTCACAGAAAAGTGAGAAGTGCATGCTGGGTGGAACACAACCTTGCTCCATGCAGCAAAGCTGCTTTCTGGTTCAACTTTTATTAGCAAGAGACTTACTTGTTTCTTTCCATCCCACTCACATGCAATAAATGCCAAATAAGCATTTAAAGAATGCCATTTTATTGGATTGTAAATGAGTGCAGCCACGTGGAAAACATATGGTGGGGCCTCAAAATATTAAAAACAGGACCACCATCTGACCCAGTGTTTCTGGATATTTATCCAATGGAAAGGAAAATAAGGATCTCCAAGAGAGAACTGCATCCCATGCTCATTGGCAGCATTACCCGCAATAGTCAAGACATGGACACAGCCTACCTGTCTGTCCGTGGGCGAATGGATTCAGAAGTGGTAATGAACATTTCAACATGGTATTCAGCCATGAGAAACAAGGAAAGCATATTGTTTGCGACAACATGGATAAAACTTCAGGCCTTGTGCTAAGTGACATAAGCCAGATAAAGACAAATACTGCATGCTATCACTTATATGTGGAATCTAAAGTCATAGAAACAGATAGTAGAAAAGTGGTTGCCAGGACCTGAGAGTGGAGGAAATAGGGAGAATGCTCTAAAAGAGTAAAGACAAAAAGAAAAAAGAACAACTCCAGGAGCAGTGACTGGCCTTCCATATTCCCAGAGAGTCAGGCATTGCTGGGGATTGCAACGGGGCTGGGATCAGGGAACAAAAGAGCCCAGCCTGGCCTCCCTGCTGGCAGTCAGAGCAACATCAGGAACCTGAAAAAGAGACCAGTTCCAGAGCAGCTGAAGAGGCAGAGCCCAAGGTGGGGGAAGGGATGTGGGCCTCTGTGAGCCCAGCACTGCTCACCATCAGAACTTGGTGGTGGTGTTTACATCTATTCCAAAGGAGAACTGTCAGTTAAATGAGAAGAAAGTGAGCTGGCTGCTCCCCATAGCTCAACCAAAACCACTAGTCATTTGAATACTGATAGAGAAGAAGGCACTCTTCCCATTCCCTCAGGTAGAGTCTCAAAGTCCCCAACCAGGAAACCACAGGAGGAAAAAGGCTCCTGTCCCAGTGTCTTCTAGTACCTAAGCAGGACACCTAGGTGACAACTTCAGCTCTATCATGCTGCTGATAGACCTCCACTCCCAGGCTTGTTCTTGAGGTTCTCCTTGGACAGTGGCCTGGTGTGGAGGAAAGGGTAGGGACCTTGGGGTCAGACCTGTGTTAAATTAACCATTTAAGCTCTCCAAGTAGCATTTCTCCTGTGAGTAAAATAGAGCTCATTTCTCTCCTTTGCAAGGATGTGGTAGCAAATGAAGATGACACATGTAAAGCACCTGCTTACAGGCAATACTATTATGTCCTTAATCACGCTCCCTTGTCTTGAGAGAGAAGCCCTGTGTGCCAGGCCTAGCACCCTCGGTCACTGATGTGAGAGGACTGTGACTGGAGCCTCTGGAAGGTTCTAGCATAGAACCTGGGCTCTAGCATAGAGCTGCTAAGTACTGGTACCCAGTTCAGACCCTCACGACCTGCCACCAGGCCTCACTGCAAGGCCCAGACCACCACTGGCATCTCCCTCAAAGACTCTCTCTAGCCACTCCTCAAACCCCCAAGGTCTTCAGTCAAGACTGATTCTAATCATCTACCAGGCCTTCCAAGTCCTTGTAGCTCTTGGTTTTGCTCTCTCTGTTCAGTACTATTTTGTTGTCTCCACTACCCTGGGCTATCTCTAAGAATAGCAACATTTTGTATGTGGAAACAAAAGTTAGAATGCCATGGGCTCATAGAGCTGGAAAGAACTTTAGTCTGGGTAAAGCCCTTTTTAATAATGTTAATAGTAAGAATAGGTTAAGCCACGCTACAGAAACAAACAACCCCTATATCTCGGAAGCTTAACACACAGAGTTTTTTTATTTCTTGCTCACTTAGTTCTTCAGGGGAACTGTCCTTGTGCAGTGACACTACATTCAGGGGGAGTATTTCGGTAGCTCTACCATCTCTATCTGCAGTCACTTCTATGGGGCCATGGTTGGGGGAAAAGAGGGAAGGTTAATTGGAGTCTGATAGCCTGAGATAACCTGTACTAGATCATGCGCCCTCAACAGAAAGAAAATCAGAATTGGATATCACACTAATATTTGCTTTATTTGCTTTTCCCCAAATAAAATTTTATATATAGAACCCATAACCGGGTACTTCTCTGTTTTAAGAGGGAAGCAGGATACATCCTCTTGAAGACTCATTTCTGCCTTAAAGGACTAGCCTCAATCCTCTCTCTCTCTCTCTCTCTCTCTCTCTCTCTCTCTCTCTCTCTCATAGAAGGGCAATCCCATGCCAGTCCATACTCATCCTCATTTGACACATTTGGAAAAGACCAGCAAAGCTTAGGGTCTCCTTACCTCCACACAGCCTCTTGTTGGCAGGGACAGGGCTGGAAACATCCCTAATATCTGCTGTGCTCTAAGACTGATCCATAGTATTTTTTAAAGGACAAAAGAATGAATGAAAGCCTCCCCCATAATGGACTTTAAACCAAATACGATACATGTGATTACACAATTTTATGTAAACTGTGATGCAGGGTGAGGAAAGGGAATATTACAGTGCATTCATATCTTTAAAAGCCTTTGAAGTTCTCATTAGTACTTTAGAAATTTATCTGATTTTAGGAAATGTCAGAGGAAAGTGCCTGATAGCAAGGGTTAAGAACACAGATAGAGATAAATCTCCATTCATTAATAGGATGCTGAAGTGATCTTTAAACTAAATCGAAGTCATCTCATTGAAGAGAAGGGATTCATTAGAAAGTTCTGCCAAAACAAGTTTGGCTCAGTGGATAGAGGGTCGGCCTGTGGACTGAAAGGTCCCAGGTTCGATTCTGGTCAAGGGCATGTATCTTGGTTTCGGGCACATCCCCAGTAGGGGGCATGCAAGAGGCAGCTGATCAATGTCTCTCTCTGATTGATATTTCCAACTCTCTATCCCTCTCCCTTCCTCTCTGTAAAAAATCAATAAAATATATTTTAAAAAAAAAGTCCCCCCACCCACAGCTTCCACACTCACCCCCTTGCCAGTGGAGCCCATGGACCATCTCCCTACTCCCTTCATCCTTTCTCTGGCCAAGAATAGGATCATGTCCAGAGAAAGCTAAACATCTATGAAAACTGCTCGGTCTCCATGGGGCCCAACTCAAACTCATCCACTTCCCTTGCAAGTGTTCTGCTTCTGGGGAAAGCACTGCCACTTCCCACACACATGTCTCTCCCAATCCTACTGCCTGATCCTCCGCAGCCCTCCTGTCACTGCCTGTTGCCCCCTGCCCAGCCCTGTTCTCTCTGTCCTCTCTGGCCTGGGGCTGGCTGGACTGCAGTTAGGAGCCTCCCCTGTGGTCTTAGCCCCTTACAACTGCTGACAGACTCACTTCTCCACAGTCCTGCTCACATGAATGCTCTCTCCCTTCTAAAGCCTCCTGCTGGGTCCCAGGCATAGGCCTTCTGCTTCCCAGATGTGCTCATACCCATACACATATGTAAACAGACACACAGGCACACACATACATATATATACATACACACATATCCTATATAATAAAATCCTACTATGCTAAGTGTCCAGTTGACTGATCGTTCTTTCAAACAATCGAAGTGTAATATGCAATTGATATGCTAAGGTCACTCAACCACTCACTATGATGTGCACTGACCACTAGGGGGCAAATGCTCTGACCATTAGGTTAGCCCTGCTGGATCCTGCTAATCGGGACTGATCGGGATGGACTGCACATGACCTGGAGCCCTCCCACAATCCCTCTCTGGCTGGCCAACCTCCCACACCCTTCCCTGGCCCCAGTCATGCACTGGTGGGGTTTCTCAGCCTGGCCTGTGCCCTTTTGCAATCTGAGACCCCTCAGTTGAAGAGCTGATTTCAGCCTGATCCCACAGGCCAGGCCAAAAGACCCCACTGGTGCACAAATTCGTGCACTGGGCCTCTAGTATAAACATACACACAGACACACACACAGACATATATACATACACCTAGACATTTATAAACATACACACAGGCACATACACATATGCATAACCATCAAGGTGCATGCATGTCAGGTCCTACATAAACGCCAGTTCTACTTGGAACTGCTATATTTTATTTTTCACACTTTTTGTTAAGTGACATTTTGTGGCAACTAATACATGTAAGACACTGTGCCAGGAGATGGACATGTATTCTTTCATTTCTTCTAATTTACATTTTTTTGAAATTGAGTGGCTTTGACTTAATCCAGGTCTTTATCATGGGGAGCATCACTCCTGTGGGTTATATTTTTGGTTCAATACTATTCTAGAATGAGTTTAATATTGTTGCTGTTGAAACATGTTGTTTTGTGGTGTTGAGAGAAAAGAATTTCAAACAGAACACATGTGGAGTTTAAATGTGATGGCAAGCTTTGCCCTGCCAATGTGCTCAGTGGTTAGAGCATCGGCCTGCACACCAAAAGATCACAGGTTTGATTTCTGATCAAAGCCATGTAACTAGGTTGTGGGTTCACTCCCCAACCCCAGTCAGGGTGCATGCAGGAAGCAACAAATCTATGTATCTTTCTCCAATCGTTGTCTCTCCATCTCTCCCTCTCTATTTCTCCCCCTCCTTCCCTTCTACTCTCTCTAAAAGTCAATGGAGAAAATATCCACATGTGAGGATTAACAAACAAAAAATAAAAATAAATGTGATGGCAAGATTCTGTTGGGGTTAAAGGAATTAATACACCCTCAGAGACATGGAGGGTGGGAAGACTTTATCAGCAATTCTCATTAGTTCCTATTAATCCACCCTCCATTTATTTTCTTGATTCTTGGTTAAAAAAAAAAAGTGTCATATCCAACCCCACATACTGATTCTACCCAGGCTTAAGTCGAGCCCTTTTCCCAATCAATTCCTTTCCTGGACCCACTATGGTTCCTTACTCTCCAACCAACCCAGGTTTGCCCTGGCTGGTTTCTGCCTCTCTAGGTCCTCCCCTTGAATCTCACTGCTTATGTCCAAAAGTAGAAACACCACCACCACCCGTGCTATCTTAACTTCTACTGTGCATGTCAAAAAGTCCTGAGAAGTTATCTGGTTTTCACTGCACAGGTGCCCAGCAGAAGAATTTCCCTTTCTTCTCTCTCCAGGAATCTGGTACTGAACCCGCAGCACCCACAGAGAGATTTTTCTGTCCACTCTGAGGACTAAGTCTTTTGCCTGGCAGTGCCCTAGTGAGTCCATTTATGCTATAGCTTCCTAGGAATGCTATCCTAATATCAGCTTCTGTTTCCTAGTTTATTAAGATTAATACTTGATTCAGCTCCTTAATTTATTAAGCTTAGTATTTGTTTTCCTTTGCTTCTTACCTTATGTTAATAATTAGCTAACTAGTCCTAGATCATTTGGCTCAGTAGATAGACCGTTGAGAGTTCGAACTGAAGGGTCCTGGATTCAATTATGGTCAAGGGCACATGCCCAGGTTGTGGGCTCGATCCTCAGTAAGGAGTGTGCAGGAGGCAGTCGATCAATGATTCCCTCTCATCATTGATGTTTCTATCCCTCTCTCCTCCATTCCTCTCTGAAATCAATAAAAAAAAATTAAATTAATTAACTAACTACACTAACAATATGGTTGGAGGGAAACATCCTTAAGCTTCTCCTAGGCCTTTCCCCAATAGAGACCCTGGAATTAGCTGACATGAACCTCCATCTGAGAAGATCTGGTAATTCCCATGTCAGAAGGTTCTTTGCTATTGGGTCGCTTCTCTGAAATCTGACTGAGAGTAATGGGATTCTGTTCATCCTCCGGCTCCTGCCGGGACTGAGCATTGCCAGGAGCTTAGAGGGGCCCAGCTTCCTTTCCTCTCACCCAGTATGGGAGGGGATGCCCTTTAAGCTGAGAAAGGAGGGCCAGTGACACACAGCCTTCCACGGGCAGGTCACCCACTTCCAGAAAGTCCTTGGCAAGAGACAGTCCCACTTGCTAAACCCTGCTGCAAACTGTTGTTTAGCTAAGGAAACCATCTGTTCCTAACTCTGGGAACAAGCAATAAAATAAAAGACACAGCCCATCCAAACAATCAGGACTTCTCTGGAAACACACTACTGTCTTTAACCCAGCTACTTGACCTCCTGTCTTCCAAAATATGGGAGGAAAATGCTTATCATGATATTTTATTGCACTTTCAGCACATTTCTCCTGCATAGAACTTGTTCCCTACCCACAGATAGAGTTAGCTGTGATTTGCAAAAAAAAAAAAAAAAAAAAAAGAACTAGTAAGAGAATGTTCTGTGACAATATCTAGGGATGTGGGATGGGAGGAACATACTTTTGTCCCAGGTGGAAAACAGCCTGGGCAGGGTGCCCCAGCCTCCCCATCCATGGACACCCAACACTGCGTTGGAGGGGGACATCACAAGCCTCTTCAGCTCATGAGCCTCATGCTTCTCATGGCCTGCCCAGGCCTCATCCCAACCCACCCACCATCGTCCTTCTTGTGGAGCTGCTCCATTGGGGGCCTCACAGTGTGCTTCCTACCCAGAGGTGGTGCCCTGGCTCCCATAAAATTGTTTAATGTCTAATTAAATCTCCAAGGTCAGAGCCACAGGCTAGGACCTCATAGCTGAGTATGTTGGAAAGGAAAAAGATGTTGTCCAAATCACAAACCACAACTTTCCAAAGGAAATTGAACGCTAATGGAAATGACCCTTTTTCTATGAAAACTCTACTTTTTTTCCTAGAAAATGATAAAGAATAGCACAGTTCTGGGTTCTGGCTGAGAGATTCATGTAGTTCCTTAGCAAGCTCCCCAAGGGAGTCTCTCTAGTTTTTCTTCAGTCCAGAACACCCCACAGGTAGAGGAGCTGAGGGGCTGGAACACCTGTGTGGACTGGAGGTCTCTAACTTCCAGGAGCCTGGGCACCTCAGCCCTCTTGCACTTCCTGTGGCCATTCATGTCTCATCTACTCACTGCCCTCTCTCATCCTTCTTGACATCAGAGCACCAGGCTCAATCTCTCTTCCTGCTCTCCCGCCCCAGTCCATGGCTTCATTTCCCATCCATACATGACTCCCAAATTGTGCTCCCGTCTGCCTCTCTCCTAAGCTCTGCACAAGCCTCAAACTGACTGCTCAGCTTCCTCACACAGGTGTCCTTCAGCAGCTAGAACTCATCCCTCACTCTTCCTCATCCCACTGGCCTCCTTCAACCCACCACCCATAATTTGGCAGCAGCTCCATCACTGCTGCAGCTTGGTGCTATCTTGAGTCTTCTCTTTCTCTATGTCCAAGCACCACCACAATATACACTGTGACCATCAACTCCAGCTCCATCCTCACCTGCCTAAATTCCTGCAATATTCCCCAATAGTCACCTGACCAAGAAGTCTAGACTCCCCCAGCAACTGGGTGTTCCCTTTAAACTTTTCTATTTAAAGCCTTGTAATGATCTTAATTGTTCCTTTGGGGAAAAAAAAAGCCATGTTCCACCCTGGCTGGTGTGGCTCAGAAGTTAGAGTATCTGCCCACAAACTAAGGGATTGTAGATTCAATTCCAGTCAAGATCACATACCTGAGTTGTAGGTTTGATCCCTGGCCCCTTCAGAGCATGTGCAAGAAGCAACCAATTAATGTCTCTCTCTCACATGGATGTTTCTCTCTGTCTCTCCTCCCCCTTTCTCTGTCTCTTCTTTCCCTCCTTTCCACTCTCTCTAAAAATCAATGAGAAAAGGTGAGGAACAAACAAAATGCCATGTTCCTTAGCAGGTGATTTGGCTCCATTGACCTTCCAACATTGTCTCCTTGCTTTCCCTTCTCCCCATCTCCAATCACATTGTGTCAGTCTTTGTTGACTCTCAGATAATATAAGCAGTGTCTCCCTCATGGTCCTTGCTCAGCTATTCCCCGATATTTGCTTAACAGACCTGGTCCCTTCTTTCAGATCGTTGCTCAAATGCCACCTCTATGATGCTGCACCCCACAAGATGTGATCCCTGATCTTCTGGTCCTTCCTTTTCACCAACAACATCTCTAATAAGTATAGTGCCCAAGAGCAGTCACCTCCTAGATGTCTTCCAGAGTGAAGGGAAATTTTAATTTCCCAAAATTCAAAGACAAAGTATAAATATGCTTGTCAGTTGGCAGTTTTTCTCCTAGATAGTAACTCTAATAAAGCATAGCCCATGCATCACTCACACAGTTTTCTGTGCCTTCGGAATGGTCAACTAGCCAGACCTCCCTGAAAACCCTCTAGTGAGAAGAGAAGCCATATTACCATATGGCACTCAGAAAATATGCCTGAGGCCTGCCCACTTATCTTTGGCTTCTTTGTATTCACACAGCCTAGTGTCTGTACTGCATTTTGTTCAAGTGTTCCTTCTCTGGTAGGCTCACTCTAGCCCAGGCTCATGTGGATCCACCTGAGGACCATACATCTCTGTTTCAAGGGCCTTTGCTCTCCCTGGGAGCATGGGCCTTGCTCCTGCCCACAGAAGCAGCACCTTTGCTCTGCCTGCTTCCCTCTCTCCCAGAGTCTGAATGAAATACTTCTTGGGACTCCAACTTTCCATACTATTAATAATGTCTATGAAGTGGAGATCTCTACACAGGGCATGTGTCTCCATAATAACTCATTCATCGCTCTTGCTGGAAGCCAATTCCAGCATGTCATCAGGGCTAAATCATCGGGGAATGGCTAAAAAGCATCTCCCCCAGACCTGAATAGGATTGCTTGCTGCCAGACAGCTCAGAGCATTTTAAATCTACATGATATTGCCTCCTGTTAGCCAAATACCTGAACAGCTGTAGGTTATTCCCCCACTCTGACAATGCTTCTGTACCTTATCCTTTGAAACCTTACCCTTTGAAGTGTATTATCTCCACCTTGCCTTAGGACAAATTGTGTTAATAAATAGTATGGGGTCCTTAGACAAGGGTTAGTTTTTTTAGCTCCTTTAGCTGGAAGCTCCTCTGACCCCCAATACCTTTCAAAATTATCTTTTGTCTTTGGACTCCTTCTTAATCTATGCATCAGCTCCTTTCTCCAGATTGCTGATCCTTTGTAAGACTGGGACAAGAACCCCAGCACTCTCTCAAATATATTACACATTTTTTCTTTCTTTTTTTAAAAAATATATTACTTCTGGCCCTGATTGGTTTGGCTCAGTAGATAAAGCATTTGGCCTGCAAACTGAAGAGTCCCAGGTTCAATTCCAGTCAAGGGCATGTACCTTGGTTGCAGGCACATCCCCAGTAGAGTGTGTGAAGGAGGCAGTTGATAGATGTTCCTAACTCTCTATTCTTCTTCCTTCCTTTCTGTAAAAAATAAAATAAAATATATTTATTTAAACATACACACACACACACACACACACACACACACATACATATATAACTTCTAAACTAGAATATCCTTCGCAGACCAAGGCTCAGCCACACATGCAAATACATCTTCCCTGGTCCATTCCTCCATTGCTACACTCAGCCTGGACCATGACTTCATTACTTAACACTCAGAAATGCTCTTGCCAGGAAACACTGGAGGCTTTTAGGATACTAGATACTTCAGTTCTCTGGGGAATTGTGTATGTGTGAGGGGACCAGGGAGATGGTGAAGTATGATTCAAAACACAAAATGGTTCTTCCAGACACAAGTGAGCAAAGGTTGGTGCTGAGCCAAAATTATTGCCTCTTCTAGATTTCTCAGACTGATGAGGCTAGTATAAGACCAGAACACTCAAATGTCTTTAAATGAAGCCACAACAAATGTGAGAGTTCCCTTACATATAGTTGCCAGCAGGTGTTTCCCATGAGGTGAATTTATTAGAGCTTTCCCCCAAGCTCCTGGATGGTCCACTGAATGCAGAAGCCACTAGATCTTGTCCACCTGTGGAGCATCTCAAGCTATGTTGTCATTTGTTTCATCACTACCATAATCAATATCATGAAGGCCCAGTACCTCCTTAACACCCAGAAGGTGAGTCTATTCTGATGTTAAAGCTGCACATTTGCCACATGTTTTCTGGGTCTATTCATGTGTTTCCTTTAAACTCCTGAAGAAATGACACATGGGGCTGTCCTTATATGGCCTTTGCTGGAGGCACTGTCTTCCTCAGAAGTATGATTGCAAACCAGCACTCAGCCAGGAGATACAGTCCAGACAGCATGGGTCAATTGCTCACTTAGTGAACCCATCCACGAGAAAGTGTGTTTTCCTGACCTCGATTCAAGCTAAAGGCCAGATTATTCACTGCTATTCAAAGAAGGAACAGGGTCACCCAAAGCTCTTGCGGATCTTGGCTGACCCAAACAAACATGCTGTTCTTGGTGAACCAAAAACTCCTGCCTCTGCAGGATTGTTCCATGGAGTTGAGTTTTTTCAAAATCCATGTCTAGGCTTGGTCCATAGGGGAAATTGCCCAAGACTTTTGAGCAAACTTGCAGAAAAACCAGGGGTTTGGTCAGCACTAAAATTCCCATCTTAATAATTCTAGTTCATCTGGCAAGGAAGGTGTGCCACGTGAGAAGCAGCATCTATCCCTCCAAGTACCCTGCGAACTCAGGGATATCACCCTGCTTTCTAAAAAAAAACACATACTAAATTCATAGCATCTACACTAGTTATGAAGAGTGGGTGTCGCGTTCACCTGTAGTTACTTGGCAAGACCTTTTCTACATGTTCAGTCTAGAGTCTAGACCATTCCTGCATGGCCATTCACACATCCAAAGCCATACACTCCTATCTCCTCCCAGGCCATCCCAGGGGGTTCAGTGTGCAAGCAACAGAATTAGAAATTGGCTAACCCTGGCAGAAAGGCAAATTTAATGGATGTTTACAAAAGCCCCAGAATGGACAGTAAGCTTGAGAAGCACCTTCTTCCGTGCTACTTTGGGATCACTGATGCAGCTGGGAAGCTCTAAGAAGCCTTCCTGATTAATGACACCTGTACTGAGACCTGAGGATGAAAAGCATGGTCAGCTGAAGAGAGGTTAGGAAGATTCAAAAGATCCCTCCTCTCACCTCGGCGTTCTTCAGTTCTAACCAGCTCTTTTGCATAAGGCTCTGGTAGCGACAGGGATTCAGACAGGTAGGCCTGAGTGTGATCTGGGGAAGCTGAGTTGTCTAGTGGAAAGAGCACTTCTTTGGGAGTTAGGAGATAGATGGAAATTTTTGTTCAGACCCCCAAGAATGACTCCAAACAGCTCTAGGCCTCAGGTCCAGGAAGCAGCTATTCTAATTTAAAAACACATTCTGTCTTATGTTCTACTTAGCAGCAGAGGATTCAGGCTGTCCTCTGCAGCTTCATAAAATGATAGACAGGTTTGCAGAGCAATCATTGTGACAGCTGTTTCTTGAGCATCTATAAAGCCTAGCTCTATCCTAATGAACTTAACACTAAGGTTTCTGAGTCCTACAGCAATCCTAAACCAGAGGTCACCCAACTCCCCTTTAGCCTGTCCCCCAAATGTCTCTGGGCTTCAAAATTCTTAGGGTACAAATATATAAATATGCCAATAAAATGGCTTCAATACTACCACCCCCACCACACACACACACACACACACATACCCTGAAGACCCACACTATCTAGACGCTGGAGCAGGGTCTGGCCCTTATAAAGTGAACTCTACACTCTATATGCATATGGTCCCTGAAGGCTCTCTGCCTTTATTCACATTCTACACAGTGATTTACTGTAGCAGAGCATTATCCAGCTTTTGGCCTTGCTCAAACTGGGTCCACATGACTGAGTTCAGATGTCATGACCTCTTTTCTAAGATCCGCCAATCAAATTCCTCCTTTCTCCCCTAGTTGAAAAACCAAAGCCCCAGGAGATCCAAGATGGCAGCCAATTAAGTGGAAGCTACACACACCTTCTCCCAGGACCAAACTTGAATTACAACTAAATTATAGAGCAAACATCCAGAAGAACCAACTGAAGACTAGTTGAACAGTTTTATAACCTAGGATTTTTCCAAAGAAGCCACATGGAGACTGGTAGGAAAAACGGAGCCCCAAAAATGTCTAGCCTTGTTCATATGGGCAGCAGCTTAGTTTCCAGAGTGATATCTCAGCTGTGGGGATGGGAGGTTCTCCTCGAGAAGCATGGGTATCAACCACATGTTAGACATCCCACCTCAGAGCATCAGAACAGGGAAGAGATATCCACATAACAACTGGGTGTAAAAATCAGTGGCATTCTGGATGTCAGAGAGAGACAGAAGTCCTTAGAGACACAGGTACCCTCTTAAAAAGCCAATGCACAAGATATCATTCACAGACACTCATCCTGAGTTCCAGCAGAGGGAAGGCAGAGCAAACCAGAGTCCCTTGAGGAGGGTCTGGAGCTTGTAGCTTTTGGAAGAGAGTGGAAGACGTAGCTTCCAGAATTCCTGTGCTCACTTATTCTCCCACTGCAGGTGCCATCTTTCTTGGATGGATCACTCTACATAGCATCAGCCTGGGGGATGCATTAGCCCCACCCCCTGGTCTCTTTTTTCCCTTTCCCTGGGGAGCTTCCACTCTACTAGGAGTCAGCTGCCTTAGCCAGGATATAGAGACTGGGCAGATTAAAGGGAGTGTTAATGACTGAATTGTATAGCTTTGAAGCAGAAGCCATTCCCCGCCTCCCCAACCCCCATCCCTTCACCCTCACTTGCCTGGTTCTATGAAAAGATAAACAAAATTGACAGACATTTAACCAAACTCATCAAGAAAACAAACAAAATTGGCAAACTTTTAATCAGAATCATCAAAGAAGAAAGAGAGAGGACCAAAATAAAATCAGAAATGAAAGAGAAGTAATCAAAGAAATACAAAAGACAGATAACCTATTGTGCTCTCCCACCTGGGAGCCTGTTTGTGCCTTTCTCTATCCACTCTCCTTCCCCATCCCTGCCCCAGGCACCTACAATTAGCTTCTTCACTCCCAAGCTCCAAGGGTCTTTCCTTTACCTCTGAACTCATTTCCTCAGCCCATTTCTTTTAGGAATTACTTCTTCTACCTCTGTGATTTACCAAATAAATGTTCCCTACATTTTAGGTCTTGGCTCTGAATTCTTTCCTAGCTATAACCCAAGTATGCCTTCCCCATAGCCTACAGAAAAGCACTGGACAAGTTGCACAAACATATAGTATCTTGGTTTCCCCATCTTCGTGTCATAGAACATTTTGGTACCCAATACTGCCCCTGAGGAAGCTTTCATCCCAGTGGATGCCCATGCAGGTAGTGTGAGACAAGGTCACCTTCCAGCCTGCACCCTGATTTAATGTACAGGGCCCCTGTGCACTTTGGTTAAGGTTTGAGGTTGCCATCTTAGAATTCTTAATAATTTGTAACAAGGGTCCACACATTTTCAGTCTGCAGATTGTGTAACAAATTCTGCCTGATGTTTTAGTTTTTTGTTGTTACTGTTTCTTTTAACTTTCTTTTTTAATTTATTGGTTAATAAAAATTATATAAGTTTCAGATATATAATTCTATAATACATCATCAGTATATTGTATTGTATGTTCACCACCCCAAGTCTAGTCCCCTTCCCTCACCATTTATCACCCCTTTTACCCTCTTCTACTTCCCCCAAATCCCTAATCCTTCTAGTAATCACTATACTGTCGTTTGGGTCTATGTATTTTTAAAAGTTATTTTATTAATCCCTTCACCTTTTTCACCCAGCGTTGAAAACACTCTCTCCTCAGACAATTGTCAATTTGTTCTCCACCCATGGGTCAATTTCTATTTTGTTTATTAGCTTATTTTGTTCATTAAATTCCACATACAAGTGAAATCATATGGTAATTGTTTTCTTCAGAATGGCTTATTTCACTCAGCATAGTGCTCCTTACCTCCATCAGTACAGTCGCAAAACATAAGATTTCTATTTTTATGGCTGAATAGTATTCCATTGTGTAAATGAACCATAGCTCTTTTATCCAGTCATCCACTGATGAGCACTTGAGCTACTTAAAAATCTTGGCTATTGTAAATAGTGCTGCCATGAACATAGGAGTATATATTATTATTTTCAAATTAGTGTTTCGGGTTTCTTTGGATATATTCCCAAAAGTGAAATCACTGGGTCACGTGGCAGTTTAATTTGTTGAGGTAACGTTCTACTGCTTTCCACAGTGGCTGCGCCAATTGACATTCCTACCAATAGTGCATGAGGGTTCCTTTTTCCACATCCTCACCAATACTTATTGTTGACTTATTGATGATAGCCATTCTGACAAGTATGAGGTGATATTTCATTGTGGTTTTAATTTGCATTTCTCTGATGATTAGTGACACTTAGCATATTTTCATGTATCTATTGACCATCTGTAAGTCCTCTTTGGAGAAGTGTCTATTCAGGTCCTTTTCACATTTTTTAATTGGTTTATTTGTGTTTTTTGGTGTTAAGCTTTATGTTACATATAAATTTTTAATATTAAACCCTTAACAAACATATTATAGGAGAATATGTTCTCCCATTGCATGGGTTATTTTTTTCATTTTGTTGATGGTATCCTTTGTTGTGCAAACACTTTTTAGTTTGATGTAGTTTGTTTTCATGTTATTTTACTTAAATTCATTGATCAGTTCTAGTAGTTTTTTGGTGTAATCTTCAGGATTCTCTATATACAGTATCGTGTCATCTGCAAATAATGACAGTTTTCCTTCTTTCCGATTTAGATGCTTTTTAGTTTTTAATCTTTCTTCTTGTCTGTTTACTATAGCTAGGACTTTGAGAACTATGTTAATTTAAAATGGTGAAAGTGGACATCCCTGTCTTGTTCCTAATTTTTAAGGCTAACATTTGTAGGTTTTGCCCATTGAATATTATGTTGGCTGTGGGTTTGTCATACATGGTTTTTATTATATTGAGGTATGTTTCCTCTATTCACATTAATGGGTGCTGGATTTTATCAAGTGATTTTTCTGTGCATTTGTTGATATGATAATGTGATTTTTATCTTTCATTTTATGTGTTGTATCATGTTTATTGATTTATGGATATTGTACCAATCTTACATCTGTGGAATGAATCCTACCTGATCATGGTGCATGATGTTTTTTAATGTATTACTGGATCTGGTTTGCTAATGTTTTATGGAAATTTTAGCATCTGTATTCATTAGGGATATTGGCCTATTAGTTTCTTTCTTTGTAGTGTCTTCATCTGGTTTTGGAATTCGGATTATGTTGGCCTTATAAAATAAACGTGGGAGTCTTTCCTCCTCTTGAAATTTTTAGAATTGTTTGAGAAGGATAGGAGTTAGTCCTCCTTTGAATATTGGGTAAAATTCTTCTTTGGCAGTGATGAGAAGACTTGTGGGGTCAGATTGGACCTTGTTTTGTTCAGTAACCTTGCACTTACGTTCAGGCTAGGAAAGAATTCAGAGCAAAGATTCAAACTGTAAGAGAATATTTATTTATAAAATTATAGAGGTGGAAGAAGTGAGTAGTAGGAGAAATAGACTCAAAAAACAAGTTACAGAGGCAAAAGAAGGGTAAAGGTTCATGCCTGGGATAGAGAGTGGGCAGTGCTGGGTCCTCTGTCCTAAGGGTTTTAAGGGTGAAGATATTAGGGGAGATCCAGGGGAGGATCACAATAGAATATTCATCAGCTTTCCAGGTGTGTCCTTTCAGGGTTGTGGTCTCTACTGATTGGTCGGCACCAGGAAAGTGGAACATTCATTAGTCAATGCAGCTGGTTCTGAGGTCAGCCATGGCATTGCTTATCTGATTTTGCTGCTCTTCTGAGCCTGGTGCTGAAATATAACTGAAGTATAGATGTTATTTCTAGGAAGGACAGGTCAGGGGATCTAACCAGCAATATGAAAGGTCAGGGGATCCAAATTCCATGAGAGTGATATGTAAGGGAGGAAAGGTTACCCTGGGGTGAGGTCCTTGTTTTCCCAGATTTGCTTATTGCTAGGCACCCAGGGCTTACCACCCTGATGACCTTCTGTACCTGGCCCGTTGTCCTTGCTTTATTCATGTCTAACTGCCTACCACACCTCCACAGGACAGATAATTCTGGAAGTATGACAGGCACCTCTCACAGATACCAGAGGTTCTATTAGACAGCCCCCTCAGTCAGTGGGAGAGGGCTGTCCCCAACCTAGATTCTGCTCTTCTCCTATAAGCTAATTCAAAAGAGAGACTTCTGATAATATTTACATTCTGAATTTATTTAAAGTGATTTTATTAAAAATTTAAAGAAAGTGAAGTTACCAAAAAATTAAACCATGCCCATTTATTGAAGAAGCAAGGCAAATTTATTCATCTGATTTAAGAAGCACAGACAGGCTCTTAGCTAATCTGAAGAGCAAGTAGGATAGGGATTTGAGGTGTTATATACCTCCTTTCTGTAGGCTTTTTATTATTATTATTATTATTATTATTATTATTATTATTATTATTATTATTTCTCTACTAGATAGCCTAGTATAGATTAACTCTGAAGGTCCTCCTATTCTTTGTTAAGTCTTTTTCACAATTTATGATAGCACTGGCAATTTCATCTAGAGAAACACAAGACTGCAGGCTCCACAGACTAACAATGGGATGAGATAGACTGCCCTCTTCTGTCCTTTCCTCCCTGCTGTTTTAACAATTTCAAAAGGATTTGCACTTACTAGTACACTGATTAGTTTGAATTAAGATCTCCGTCCCCACCCCCACTACACACACACACCCCTCCCTTCCTGCATTTTGTGTGTGTGTGTGAGAAAGAGAGGTTTTAACCCTTTGTTCTTAAATAAGATCCTGCTATAAGTGGCCAGTAAAGCTTTTTGGCTTTGTTAAATGTTCCTGTTTCAGTTTCCCTATTCCTCCTGCTCTGAAGTTCTCCTAGCTTCTTATTAATCTATTTATCTTCCTACAATACTTCTGCTTGTGTTCTAAGCCCAGCATGAAAACCCGCTCCCATCAGCCCAATCCCTCCTGAGAAGCTAGAAGAACAAAACACCTGATGGGTTTGTTCTGAAAACTGCTTGTATTTGAATTGATTCCACCTCAAACCTTTTTCCCATCTGCTCTACTTCTCTAAATAAGCTAAAAGTGGAAGAGTATAAAACCAGAAGGCTCTTTCCATGTTCTTGGTGCATCCAGCTCGCAGGCACCGCACCTGTCTGACTTTTTTCTGTCTAAGCACTGCCAGCTGCACCCTTACTCCCCACAGTGAGAGGATGACGTAGATGGGCCCAGAGACCCTGAGCTGCTTTGCTCTGCAAGCTGAGGCCACACAGAGAGCTGAGGAGGGTGGGGCCTTCTGGTTTTCATCAAGTTTTGGCAAGGCTAACCACACAGACTTGTTCTTGTCTGCAAATTTCAGACAATTCTGGTGTCCACAGTGCAATGGTTGGCATACACTTGAGAAGGCAGAGGGGAAGAAGACAGAGGGGATGCAATCATCTGTCACAAAGCCCAGTCGTTGGCTTCCTAAAAGGCACCTGAAAATCAAATTATGCACAATCAGGTTACTGACAGGTGTTGAGTAGTGGTGGCAGCCAAGGGGAATCAAGCTATGCTAATATGCTCCTAGTCTTCCTTCTGTCCCTGCCCCACCCAGTCAGCCTTTGTTTTGTAAACCTTGATTTTCTATGATGTTAAGTCCTTGGTCACCAGAATTAAAGTGGCCACAGTTTTCACATCATCACTTTGGTTTGAAATCCTCACTTTTGTTTTTTCATCTTTTAAGATGAAATCCAACAAGAGACTGATATCTGGAATTAACTGCGAAAAACTCACCTTTGGATTTTCTCTAGAAAATTAGAGTCTGGAACACCAATTAAGTAAACCAACATGGGGTGACACTATGTATCTCCCAGACACCCCTTCATTCTTTAGCAGCCCAGGTTGGCTGCCAAAGGTTTCACTGCTGAGCCCACTTTTGCTGAGTTCCCTCACCCAAGGATAGCCACATTGTCCTAAGATCTCCCATGAGTTCCAAGTTGTCTCCCTTTCTATGCATATATGTTTCATTCATTCATTCATTCATTCATTCATTCATTCATCATTAGAAGAGGTTGCAATGTATGATGAGCCTGCAAAAATCTGGTAACTGTCAATGAAAGAAACATTCAAACCTGTGAAGAATTTTTGTGAGTTTATTTAAGCCAACTGGCAATAATTGCCAGGAAGCAAAATCTCAATGGATTGATATAATACTCCAAGGCAGTGGTCGGCAAACTGCAGCTCTCGAACCACATGCCACTCTCAAACCATGGTTTGCCACTCTGTTGACTAATGAGTTTGCCAACCACTGCTCCCAGGAATGAAAGTTATGCAACTTATTTTATACATTACAATCAAAAGAGAAGATGTAAGTGGGTTACATGAAATCCATTCATCAGGCAGAAGAAAACAAAGCAAGGAAACCTCAAAGATTGGATAAAAATAAAATGATAGATATATGCTTCTTTTTTATACATATTTTAAATATATATTTAAATGTTTTTATTGGTTTCAGAGAGGAAAAGAGAGGGAGAAAGAGGTAGAAACATCAATGATGAAAGAGAATCATTGATTGGTTGCTGCCTTCATGCTCCCCATTGGGGATCAAGCTCACAACCCATGTGACCTTGACCAGAATGAAATCTGGAACACTTCAGTCCACAGGCCGATGCTCTATTCACTGAGCCAAACCAGCCAGAGCTACACATACTTCCTTTATATAGGTGGGTACAGGATAGTTAACAGTCATCAATGAACTCAATAATCATGAGGAGATTTATGGTCTCCAAAGAGTGGTGCCTGTGCTTTGAGGGGTCCAGACAAAGGAAATTTCTTTGGCATCCCAAAGATATATTTCCATAGATGCAAAAAGACAATAGACTGGCTTGGTTAAGATGAAAATTGACCCTATTCAGGGAAGATTTGTATCATACAACATGACTACTGACCATAAATTGCTTTTAGGTTAAAAAAAAAAAAGTCTTCTTTGTGGTTATTTTAGGTCTCTAAGTTTGTAAGGCCACCACACAGGCTCCCCTGAGCTTGTCAAGTTTAGTATGTGACCTCTTTTCAAAAACATAACAAAGGTGGAGGATGAGGTATGCAGGAAGTTAAGGTGGGGAAGGAAGAAATAAAAATGTAATTAACCAGTTTTCAGGCACATATTGAATATTCAGTAAGTCCTTGTTGGATTATTAATCTATTGATGGAAACACTTGTAAATAACTAAGGATCGACTATACTGAAGACAAAACAGTCCTACTTTTATTTTCCCTAAACTTGAAGAGTCTCACAGAACTATGTCTCCAGTAAGTTGAATATGACTTGAATGCTTCTGTTTTACAAAATACAATTTTCCAACTTGCACTATTGAAAATTGGGACTGGGTAATTCTTGGTTGTGGAGACTGTGTGATTCCCATATTATTTAGCAGCATCCCTGAATTCTACACACTAGATGGCAGTGGCACCTCTCCCACAGCTGTGAAAATTGAAGATATCTCAGACACTAAGAAATGTCTTCTAAGGGGTAATATTGCCCCCTTGAGAACCACTGATTTAGAGTGACACCCAGAGGAACTAAATATTTCTTCAGCGTTTGAGCGTCATTCTATACAATTAAATGTCACAATTTGATTCCTGGTCAGGGCACACATCCAGGTTGCGGGTTTGATTTCCTATCAGGGTGTAAACAGGAGGCAAACAAATGATCTGTGTTTCTCTTCCTTTCACTCTCCCTTCCTCTCTAAAATCAATTTTTAAAAAATTTTTAAAGTAACAAAAAGATGGCACAACCTCTGGGGCTGCCCTTAAGAAAAGGAGCTGTCCCCTACGCCCCCCATTCTCTCCCTTCCTTGGTCAGGTACACCTAGTGGCATGCTATCTGGGATCAGGAAGATGGGGAAGGAGGATTCTGGGATGGTGGAAAAGGAGAAACAGGACACCACCAGCTCATCTTACCTGTCCTGGGCTATTTCAAGGTAAGAATACAACTTCTTGTTAAGGCCCTCTTATTTGGGATCACTGTTAGAGTCATCAAATCTAGGTCATAATGAATTCTGGTTCAAAGCAAATAGGTCAGGCAGGGGAAGAAGGGACACACAGATTCCCAGGAGTTTGGCCCAATATCCAGGGGACACCAAGATTCCTGGTTCCAACCTCCCAGGTCAGGCAGCGTAGTCATTGGAAACCCAGGTTTTGCATAGCTCACACCCAAGGGAAATGGGCAGTGCCCTCCCTCCTGTTGCACTGACAGTGGCAGCAGCTGGATGCTCTAAGAACTGAAGAGTTTTCTTCCCCAGCTGCAGGGAAGTTTGTGAGCAAGATACTCAGCTGTCTCCCTGGGACTGCCTCAACTGGTAAGAGTTCCTACACCAAGGTCATGCCCCTCTGTGATGCACCTGGAGGGTGCAAGGCCAAACTGGCCAGCCTGACAGCTCTCTGTGAGAGCCATGGCAGCCCTGGGGCTGGCTGAGGCATCATGGGAATGCATCTTTGTAGCCTTGCTTCTCCCTCTGCTCTGCTCTCTGCCCTTCTTACACAAACTTTGGCCTATTAATCCCATCTCAGGGCCTCTCCCCAAGGGAACCAACCAGCCAGACAGAGAGCTCTGTGTCATAACGTGCACAGAGCACCTTGAAACTATCCTTCCTCTCATCCTGCAAGACCCCCACAGGGGGAGAGTGTCATCCCATGACAAAAGGCTTGACGAGGCAACATGATGAAGTTAGGAGGAGAATCCAAGATGGTGGCATAGGTAAACGCCTACACTGCTGCCTCGCACAACAATTTCAAAACTACAACTAAAAGACAGAACGGACATCATCCAGAACCACAGGAAAGCTGGCTGAGTGGAAATTCTACAACTAGAAGGAAAGAGAGGGGCTCACAGAGACCCAGAGGAGCTGTAAAAAGCTGAGGTACGGAGAGGCACGCGCTGAGAGAGCAGGTGCCCAAGTACATGGCTGGCTTTCTCTGGCAGGAGGGAAATGGAGACTCCCAAGGCATTGAACCCCTTATCCTACGACACTAAACCCCAGATCCAGCCGAAACTCATACGGGGGGAGTTTGGACTGTGAAAAGGGAGAAGTGCACGGAAATTTAGGGGAGTCGCAAAAGATAGGAGGCTTGGTCGAGCACGTGCACAGCTCTGCTCCGAGGACAGATTGCTGATTGTGCCGCTGGCTTTCGAAACTGGGCGGGAGACAGTCTCTCCAAACAGTGCCACTGGGCCCCTGTTTCGGGCAAAACACTGAAGACCTAGACTCGTGTGGTCCTGACGGACAGGGGAGCTGGAGAGGCAGCGGTCTAGAGGCACTGCGGGCGCGCTCGCACAAGGACCGCTCCAGCCATTACCCAGTCACCTTAGACTCGGGGGCCGTGGAGGACGGGGCCGACTGGAAGGCAAGGCGGTCCCTTAAGCCCTGAGACTCCACCCATCCCAAGCTCAACAGAGGCTTCTGTGATTTTGCAAGTAAAAAAGTTTCCCCAACATAGTAAAAATGCCAAGACAAGGGAAGGGATCACAAACAAAAGCAATGGAGGAAAAAAAAAAAAACGACTGGATATAGAGTTCAAAACCACGCTTATAAGGTTTTGCAAGAATATGCTAGAAAAGATGGATAAGTTTATCAAGTACCAAGAAAAGATGCAAAAGGACCAACTAGAGATGCTAGAGATGATGCATAAATTTTGCGAGCCCCAAGAGGAGATGAAAAAGGACCAACTAGAGACACTGACTGAAATAAAAAATATTATACAGAGTCCTAACAGAAGACTAGAGAAAGACAAGAATCAAGTCAAAAATTTGAAATATAAAGAAACAGAAAACACTCGACTGGAAAAGCAAGAAGAGAAAAGAATCCAAAAATGTGAATATAATGTAAGGAGACTCTGAGACAGCTTCAAGCGTACCAACATCAGAATTGTGGGGGTGCCAGAGGAAGAGAGAGAGCAAGATACTGAAAACCTATTTAAAGAAATAATGACTGAAAACTTCCCACATCTGGTAAAAGAAATAGACTTACAAGTCCAGGAAGCACACAGAACTCATATAAAAGGAATCCAAAGGGGACCACACCAAGACACATCATAATTAAAATACCAAGAGCAAAAGACAAAGAGAGAATATTAAAAGCAGCAAGAGAAAAACAGTTCATTACCTACAAGGGAGCACCCATACAACTATCAGCTGATTTCTCAACAGAAACATTGCAGGCCAGATGGGAGTGGCAAGAAATATTCAACGTGATGAATAGCAAGAACTTACAACCAAGAATAATCTATCCAGCAAAGCTAACATTCAGAATTGAAGGGCAGATAAAGAGCTTCACAGAGAAGAAAAAGCTAAAGGAGTTCATCAACTCAAAACCAGTATTATATGAAATGCTGAAGGGTACTCTTTTAGAAGAGGAAGAAGAAAAAGGTAAAAGCCAAAAAATTATGAACAACAAATACATATCTATCAACAAGTGAATCTAAAAATTAAGTGAATTAAAAATTTGATCAACAAAATAAACTGGTGAATATAATAGAATCAGGAGCACAGAAAGGGAGTGGACTGATA
>PVJN01031197.1:0-14863 GCA_004026805.1 Lasiurus borealis
CCCGTTAGCTCTGGCCCCGTTCCTTCCCAAGCTTGCCTGAGAAATCTCATCTCCTCGTCCTTCTTCTCGTCTTCGCTGATGATCTTGGAGGTGGTGATGCTCACCTCCACGCCGTCCACCACGAACTTGCGGGTCCTCTTGAGGGTTTTGTTGTGCAGCCTGGAGTCCTGGCGGGGGAGTCACAGGCAAAGCTCAGCCTTGCGGCTCAGAGTCCCGGGGACGCGGTGTGGCCGCCCGCCCAGGGAGGAGGCGGCTGCCCACGGCCCCTCCGCTTCAAGCTTCTCAAACCCGGGGGTGTGAGTGTCTGAGCTTATGACTCCCCTTCCCCTCCCTGATCTGGGCCTTCAGACGCCGCCCCCACCTAGCGGCCGGCCCTCTCCCCCACACAGGACGTCTCCAGTCCTCTCCCACCTCCTGGCCCTGTGACCTGGGCAGGTCCCCTCTCCTATCAGCCTCAGCATCCGCGTCCCGTCGGAGGGGAAAAACAGTGCGCGCCTCCCAGGGCGGTTCAGGGAGAAAAAGCGGGGGCCGCACCCAGCACAGCGTCCGGCTCTTGGCAACTGCGCGACGCTTGGTGTTTGTTCCTGACGGTTATCGCAGGCCACAGTGCGGTGTTCGCACCAAAATCCAGAGCCCAGAAGACCCGGTTCATACGGGATTTGGCAGCCAAGCCTGATCTGGCCTGAACGCCTCGGGCCCACACCCACGGGAGCCAATTACTCCGGTCTTTATCGCTTCCTGTGAATCGCCCGCATTTCACCGGCTGGCCAGACTTCGGAGCTGTCCCCTGCCCTGGGCCCGTTCTGCCCGAGTCCTCAGAGGACCTGCGCCCGCACTGGAGTCCAAGGCCGCTCCCTCCAACCTCTCAGCTGGCTTCGTGCCCTCTGGTGTAGCCCAGGCTGCCTCTCCAACCTGCCCTAAGCCTCCCCGTCCAGAGGGGAGTGGGGGCCAGTGGCTCCCCTCAGTCAGTCCTGGTGCCCAGGGTCGCTCTGACCCAGCTCCAGCTGCCGGGACCCAGGGGCTCTGGACATCATCACACTGAACAGCCCCCCGTCCTCTATCCTCTCCCCAGCATCCAGCCCACGTGGCCTGGACTCAACTCCTGATGCCACAGAGCCGCCCGTTGGCAGTAAGGCAGCCCCGGGCGGACGCGGCCTGCACTCTTATCAGAACAGCCCGGCCTGGCTCTCTGCCATCGGCCAGCGGAGGGTGCCAGCCTCCTCGGGAAGTGGGCCCTCCTCTGGGGGATGGGGGGGTTCTTTTCACTCTCTCAGTCTCTTTAGGAGGAGGAGAGATCGGCCGCCCGTCCTAGGATGGGCCCGAGGCAGGCACCCCTCAGCGCTGCCGCCCTGGTCCTGGCAGCCTCAGCCCTGCGCCTCCTCCTGCCGCAGGGCCCGGTGCCCGGTGCGGCTCCAGTCCCTCCAGCCGGCCAGCGCTTTCCCTTCTCCGGTGCTTCTTACCAAGTGAGCAGTGAAAGGAAGCCACAGTCCTCACCCTCCCCACTGCCTGACCAGGAAGACACAGTAACTCCCCTGACTCGGCCTCAGCTGGGAGTGGGACCCTCCGTGTGGCCCAGGCAAGTAAGTGACCGGTGGTGACAGTGATGAGCATCCTGAGAGCCGAAACTGGTTTGGCTCAGTGGATGGAGCGTCGGCCTGCAGACTGAAATGTCCAGGGTTCAATTCCGGTCAAGGGCATGTACCTTGGTTGCGAGCACATCCCCAGTAGGGGCGTGCAGGAAGCAGCTGATCTATGTTTCTCTCTCATCGATGTTTCTAATTCTCTGTCCCTCTCCCTTCCTCTATGTAAAAAAAGTATATTTAAAAATAAAAATAAAAATAGAGCATCCCAAGATCTGTCGGAGCGGCCAGCCCTCTGGCCACCTGAGGACAAGGACGAGGCCACAGCTCCAACTGGGAAGGCAGAAGGGCATGCGGGCTCAGAGCCCAGAGTGTGGGGTCTCCCCAGAGCCCACCTAAGCCTCCGTGTGCTCCTCTGTACACTGGTGACGGGCCTGCTTCATTTCATTTTTGTTTTTAAAAGCACTTTGCAGTGCCAGCCCCTCAGGCACAGAGGTCCGGTCATTCGGTGTCCCTCCCAGCAAGGCCACTGTCCACCTGTGAGAGCATGGACTATACCGCCTCCCTGTCTGCAGACCAGCAAGGCCACTGATCTGGGGACAGCCTTCAGTCCACTCCCTGTCACTGACTCCGCTGTCACCAGAGGGACCCGTGACGGACCCACAGAGGAGAGAACTCGCACTTCTAGAATCCTCTCCCAGGTTTCACCAGGGCCTCTCCCCAAATCCAATTTAAACGGAAAACCAAACTGAAATGTAAGCCCAAACGAACTGTTGGCTCTGACTAAATCCCAGGTGAACCTGGCTATTTTGAAGATTAAACTGAGTCAAACTAAAAGCCGCGTTCCAGGGAGAGAGACAGAAACATCAACGACGAGAGAGAATCAGCGATCAGCTGCCTCCTGCCCACTCCACACTGAGCATCGAGCCCGCAACCCAGGCACGTGCCCTGACCAGAATCGAACTGTGACCTCCTGGTTCATAGGTCGACGCTCAACCACTGAGCCACGCCAGCCGGGCAATAAAAATATTTTTTTAAAAAAGGAAGAGCAGCCGAAACCGGTTTGGCTCAGTGGAAAGAGTGTCGCCCTGCGGACTGAAAGGTCCCAGGTTCGACTCCGGTCAAGGGCATGTACCTTGGTTGCAGGCACATCCCCAGTAGGGGGCATGCAGGAGGCGGCTGATCGATGTCTCTCTCTCATCGATGTTTCTGACTTCCTATCCCTCTCCCTTCCTCTCTGTGAAAAATCAATAAAATATATTTTTTAAAAAAAGGAAGAGCAATCCTTGTGAGCAGCTTAGAAACGAAAGGCAGACACCAACAGCTTCCCGAAACCCCAACACCCGGCTCCGGCCGGTGCGCCCTCGGGGCCTTACCTTGATGGACAGAGAGCCCGTCTCTCTGTTGAGGGCCAGGTCGGCGGACAGGGAGCCGGCGTAGTCCATGCTCTCCGAGGTGGACAGGCTGCCGCAGTCCGAGTCCCGCTTGGAAGGCGAGGCCGGCGCGGGGAGCTCTGGGCCGCCGTTGGCCAGCGGCTCGCCGCCCAGGGTCTCCAGGGCGCTGCTGACGGGCCGGCTCTGGCTCGTCTTCCGGGGCCGGCTGGCGGGGGGGCTGAGGTCCCCAGGCTGGCCCGCCACCTGCTTCTCCTCAGGCCCCTGGATCCGGGCGCCCATGGACACGGGCCGGGACTTGCGCAGAGGCACGGGCCCCGCGAGGCCGTTCTCGGGCCCGGCGGCCCCATCCGGGGGGCCGGTGGTCTGGAGGGGACCGTCCGCGCCGGGCAGGTTGGGCCCGTTCTCCCGGCCCTGCGGCTGGCCGGGTGGCCCTGCGGGGACAGGCGGCTCCTGGGGCAGCTGGCCGGCATCGAGGCTCACCTGACTCACGTCAGAGGAGTTGGGGGTGTGGTTCGCCAGAGGCTGGGGGAGAGAAGAGACGGTCAAGACCAGGCCACCGTCTGTACGAGGCCACGGCCAGAAACACAGCGGGGCTGACACCGGTGTGGCTCAGTGGATAGAGTGTCGGCCTGCGGACTGAGAGGTCCCAGGTTCGAGTCCGGTCAAGGGCATGTATCTTGGTGGCGGGCACATCCCCAGTGGGGGGTGTGCAGGAGGCGGCTGATCGATGTCTCTCTCTCATCGATGTTTCTAGCTCTCTATCCCTCTCCCTTCCTCTCGTAAAAAAAATCAATAAAATATATTTTAAAAAAGAAAGAAACACAGCGGGGCTGTACAGATGCCGACAGGGTGGCAGGGGCCAAGGCCAAAGAGATAGCGAGCGTAGCATCACTTCCCAGCAGGCCACAGTCCTCACCCCTCCCTGCTGCCTAACCAGCAGCCAGATTACGCCTGGTTTGGAGGAGCGGGACTCTCCTGGCTGTCTCTCATCTCAGCTCAGTGTGACGCCTGATACTCCTCCTAGGAGCGCAGGCAGCTGTGGCCAATGTGACAATGAGGGGAAATGGGACCCCGATGGCCAGACCGTCCAAGTTTTTCAGGACGAGCTAGAATGTGGACTTGAACATGGCATCTCCTGATGTGCAGATGGCAACTGATTTAAGGCTTTTTTTTTTTAATTGCCTAAAATCCAACATAAACTGACCCAAGACTTGATCCGACCTACCAGCCACTAGCTTTTTTTTTTTTTTTTTTTTTGATTTCAGAGAGAGGAAGGGAGAGGGAGAGAGCGATAGAGACATCAACGAGAATCGTTGATTGGCTGCCTCTTGCACACTCCAAACTGGGGATCAAGCCCCCAACCCAGGCATGTGCCCTGGCTGGGAATCCAACCTGTGATGACCTCTGGATTCATGGGTTGACACTCAACCACTGAGCTACACTGGCCGGGCCAGCCACTAAAGTTTTGTTTCGTTTTTAGAACTTTGGGGGTGAGCAGTATTGGAAATTTTGCCATGAAGAAGCAGCACACGCATTTACGTAGATAAAACCTAAACGTCCCGCCGAATGAGGAAAGTGAGCATCACCCGGCCCAGAGAACCCCGCCCGGGTCCACCCGTCCCCCGACATAATCCTTGTCCTGACTAAGTGCCATTGGTCGGTTGGCCTGTTTTTAAACTTGATATGGATGCCCTCACAATTCCCTTGCGCCCTAAAACAGCTGTTTTGACCTTGGCGATCAGCGGTTCTCAACCTGTGGGTCGCAACCCCTTTGGGGGTCGAACAACCCTTTCACAGGGGTCGCCTAAGACCATCGGAAAATGCAGATATTTACATCACGATGCATCACAGTAGCAAAATTTCACCCCATGAGGAACTGGATGCAAGGGTCGCGGCCTTAGGAAGGTTGAGAACCACTGTTGGCGATGGAAGCTTCCAGAAGCAACTCTGACCCAACCTCTTCAACCCCCAGAGCAAAGGTTCAGAAGCTCAGACCTGACCCTGTCATCCCACCCCAAGGCCCAGCCCCTGCCTGCCTCACGAGTCCGAGGCACCACGTGGACCGGGCAGCGCAAGTCCCTCCCAGAGAGGCCCGCTCCAGCCAACCACACCGGCAATGCTTCGCTGGCTCACGTGGTTTTAATGTTTTTTAAATTAGCTTCCCCTTACATTTAAACCCCGCCACGTGCTGAAGCTGCAGGTGGGTGACCAACATGCCCAGACACGGGTCCCCAGACACTGAGGATGGAGCCCACTGAGGTGGGGCCAGGGCCTCCGGAGCCCCTCGGCTTTCAAGACAGGCCCGCTGTGTGTGCAAGACAGGCCCACTGTATGTGCAAGACAGGCCCGCTGTGTGTGCAAGACAGGCCCACTGTATGTGCAAGACAGGCCCGCTGTGTGTGCAAGACAGGCCCACTGTATGTGCAAGACAGGCCCGCTGTGTGTGCAAGACAGGCCCGCTGTGTGTGCGAGCCACGCCGGGAAGCAAAGGGCCAGCCACCAGCTCCTACAGATCGGCATCGCCTGAAAATCCCCATTCCTGTCTTCCCTAAAACGCACGGGACCCGGCCCACGTGCCCTGCCCTCATGCCGGCTTAGGCCGCCGGTGGCCCGGAGCCTGTGGCCTCCACGCCGGGAAGACATGGAAAGGGACCCTCCCCGCTCCTCGGGCGCCCCCCGGCGCCCAGGCCGGCAGGGGCCTCTCCCTGCCCAGCCCCCGCTCCCCGGGCCTCACTGAGGTGGCATCCGCGGCGTCCTCCTCCCCCTCCTCGCGGCCGTCTTCGATCTCCTCCATCACCTCGGCCTTGGCCTCGGCCACCAGCTCCCGCAGGGCCTTGTTGCTGGTGACGCCGCTGACGAAGGGATGCTGGGGGACAAACACGGGGTCAGCGCCACCTGGGCGGGGGCGGGTGAGGGGGGGGCGGGCGGCGAAGGCTGGGGTGGCACGACCTTGGTAAGGGAGACCCAGAGGAAGCACACAAAGTCCCCTGGCAAATCCTGACTCTGCCCGTCGCCAGCGTGGGACACTGTGTCACGTACCCTCTCGGGCTGCAGGCACCCCACCTCTGAGGTGGAGACGATGATGCTAACCCACCGGGAGGGCATGACGGTTAAAGAGAGAATGCCTAGCCGAAACCGGTGTGGCTCAGTGGATGGAGCGTCGGCCTGGAGACTGAAAGGTCCCAGGTTCGATTCCGGTCAAGGGCATGGACCTTGGTGGTGGGCACATCCCCAGTGGGGGGCGTGCAGGAGGCAGCTGATTGATGTTTCTCATTAATGTTTCTAGCTCTCTCTCTCTCTCTCTCTCTCTCCCTACCTCTCTGTAAAAAGTCAATAAAATATATTTTAAAAGATAAATAAATGAAAAGAGAACGCCGGCAGAGGTGCGCAGCCCAAGCAGGCGCTGAAGCGATGCACAGGGCGGGGGCTCCTGTGCTGACAGTGACCCAGGATCCCCCCCTTCACCCCTCTCCAGTGGCTGGACCCCCCCCTCCTCCCAGCCCGGCCCCACCTCACCCACAGGCCCAGGCAAGGAGGCCCTGGTCCCCGGCACCGCTTCAGACACAGCACAGGGGCCTACGGGGACAGCCGGGACCCTCCAGCAGACAGGCCCGCTCTCCCACCTGGCCTCTCCAGTTTGTCAAACGTTCAGGAGCCTTGTGCCTCATCCTGAGGCCATGCTCTTTCTAGAACCTTCTCACTTAATTTTCAGCCATCTTGCAAAGGGGACATTGCTGTAATCCCCACCTCAGAGCCAGAACCAAGTCAGAGAGGGCAAGCCTCTCGACCCGGGAGGTCAACAGGGAGGGATTCGAACCAGGACTTCCCACTCCTGTGCACACACTACCACGGCACCGCACACCCCTCGGGACCGGTCCTCCACGCTGCCCCTACGCGTGTCCGTGTGACCGCAGCCTGAGCTTGGGTCGCCCTCGTGCCTTCTCGCCTCCCTCGGCTGTGACAGGTCAGGCGGGGCACGCTGCCCTGAGGCCTGCGTGTCCTCTTAGGACCAGGGATCCAGGTGGACACAGCACTCCAGTCCCTGTGCTCACCGGCCGCACACCGGCCGCCTGGCTCTTCCCGGCTCACACCACGCATGCCCATGCCCAGACGCTGGCCTCCGCTGGCCCTCGCCGCCTTGGTGTCGCTCCCACAGAAAATCCTGTGTCCTCCTGTTACGGGAGGGCCACCTCTGGCCGCCACTGCCCGTGCGGTTTGCCCCAGAGCCTCCGTCTCCCCGCCACGTGCACGTCTGTGCCCGTCTGCCCGGCGCCCCCACCGAACACCAGACCCGTGAGGACCGGGCTGGGGGCCCCTTCCTGGCAGCCCTCCCCTCGTGAACATGGGTTGGTGAGTGGCGGGACGAGGAAGGCGTGGCTTCGGGTCACGGCCGCCTCCACCATCCGCCTCCAGGGGAAGGACGGCCTCACCTCCAGGAGCTGCGCGGCGCTCGGCCGGGTCTCGGGGTTCTTGTCCAGCGCCGTCTTCAGGAAGTCTCGGAACTCCACGGACCTGGGGGGCGGGGGGGGGGGGGGGGGGGGGAGGAGTGAGCTCGGAGCCGGCGAGGCCCGGCGACTCCCCGTGTCAGACTCACTCCCGGAGCCTGCGCTCCCCACGCGCCCGCCGGGGACAAAGGGCGCCTTCATGGCCACAGGCGGAGGCGGCAAGGCCGTGCGATGACCTTGTCGTCATGGACGTCGCTGTGCAGACGGGACGTGTGACCAGAGGCGCAGGGACGTGCCTCAGGCCACAGAGCAAGGCACAGCCGTGCCCGGGTTCAAGCCCGAGCCCCAGATCCTGCCCCAGGTCGTGCCAGGAGGCTGCTGGGCTCGGCTGGGCCCTTCTTCCCACCGTGGGCCCCGTGTCGCCGGGTCACCGTCTGCTCGGTGCCCGTGGGGAGAGCGCAGAGGGAAGCAAGAGGCCAGGAGGCCCCGGCCCTCACCTCCCCGCACCCGGCTGCCCCGCTCCCGGCCACCCCCGCCCCTTACCACTTGGAGGGCGTGAGCAGCGTGGGGGGGTCGGACTTGGCGATCTTGAGCAGCACCCGCATGGGGTTGAGCTCGTGGTGCGGGGGCTCGATCTGGGCCATCTCGATCAGAGTGATGCCCAGCGACCAGATGTCGGCCTTGTAGTCGTAGGGCGTGTCCTTCATGGTCTCGCACATCACCACCTCGGGGGCCATCCTGGACCAACCAAGCGACAACAGAGGGCTAAGAACCCGGCCGCCGCCGCGGGGTGCGGGGCCAGCGCTTCCTGGGTCACGGTCTGCATCACTGTCCAGCCCTCTGTCCCGCTGAGATGTCTTCAGACAGACCGATGCCCTCCAAAGCGGCTCCTTAGCTCAGCCTCGGCCTGCTGCAGTGCCCGATGCCTACCACCAGGTGGCAGCAACCATCCAGAACACAGTCCTGGAGAGGGTTTGGGGGGGAGTATCGGGGGGCAGAGGGGAAGGGGCCCAGAAAAGACAGGACAGGAAGGGCAGCGGAGAGAAGACAACAGCGCGGAGAGAAGGGACAGGAGACAAGAGGAGGAGGAAGAGGAATGGAAGGGCAGAGAGAGAATCAAAGGGTGAGTAATAAGCAAGGCAGAAGGGACTCAGCTCCACACGGGGATTCATGCACATTAAGAAACAGAGAGTCGTTAGTGGCTCGGCTGTTCCCCAAGGGGTAGTTTTGGAAAAGCAGGAAATGCCAAGGATGAGAGGCGTCCAGGGAGACTTCACCGGGGGCAGGAAATGGGCTGGACCATTCACCTCTCACCCCAGCCCTGGCACTCCTTCGCGACTTGCTGAACGCATCACAAACTGAACCGTTTTTGTGTGTTTTGTTTTTTAGGAATTCCAGTTACAGTGCTGCTAAGGGAGCATGTCCGACATGCACCATCCCCTTCCACCCTCACAACGGCTCATCACGTGGGCGCTGTGATGTGTCCAATTTTACACGTCAGCGAGCAGAGGCACAGGGATGCTAAGCAACCCGGCCAAGGCCACACACAGCACGAGTACGTGGGGGGGAGGGGGACTGGGCTCAGACCTCCGGTCCTGGGGTCACCCGCCAGAGGTCGCCGGGGGGAGTCTGAGGTTGAACCCGGTGACCTCCATCCCCTTGCCACGTGCCACCTGACTCACCAGTAAGGCGTGCCGATGAAGGAATCGCGCTTCTGCAGAGTTTTCAGGTTCTTGGCGGACACACCAAAGTCGGCTGCAAGACAAAAACCTCCGATGGAGGATTCGGCGCACAGGCCTCCGCCCACGCCCCGGGTGGTTCCGGAGGCACCGGCTCCAGATCAGCCACCAAATGCCAACGTCTCTCTCACAAGCCAGCGACCGCTGAAACGCGTCTGCCCTCAGGACGCACTGAGACGGGAACTTCCTACTGGCTAATGAGAGTACACACTGACGATCCTTCTTCTAGAAAAGCGGTCTGACAATCAATCACGAGAATCTTCAAAATGCACAGACTCTCATGAACCGGTGATTCCAAATCGAGACATCTGCCCTAATGAAACCATCCAACATAAGACAAAAGCTGTGCATTCTGATGTCCATCAAAGTGCCACTGTTCCAGACTAACTAGAAGCAAGCGTAAATGTGCAGCTTTCAGCCCTTGAACTGGGGATGATCGCACCTTGCATATGCCTCAATAGGTGCTGTCACTAAGCAAGCTTAGGGGTAACTTCAAATGTTTTACACACACTATAGAACACACCCTGTGTTTTCAACAAGGATTTAAGATGGTCTCTCTCTTCCTCTCTCTCTCTCTCTCTCTCTCTCTCTCTCTCACTCACACACACACACACACACACACACACATGTAAATGGAGAAATTAGAAGAGGTAAGATAAAGTGAATAGTAAACAGTCCAACAGGTTAAGAAAAGTATTATTAACACCATATGATGGAGTGTTTTACAGTCTTTAAAATTAGTATTTAAGTATTTCAGTCCTACTTTAATAATAAATTATGCATATTGATACATGTCAATATTAAACGTTTGCTATGTATTTAATATTAACATTTGCTATATAGTTAAATACTTTAATATTTAACAACATGAAGATATTTTATGTATATACTTCTAAGTCAGGTGGGAAGGGGAGGTACCCAGTTGAATATATTGTAGGGTCAAAATTGTGCCCCAGCTGAGTCCGGTTTGGCTCAGTGGATAGAGCGTCGGCTTGCGAACTGAAAGGTCCCAGGTTCGATTCCAGTTGGGGGCATGTACCTTGCTTGCGGGCACATCTCCACTGTGGGGCGTGCAGGAGGCGGCTGATTGATGTCTCTCTCTCATCGATGTTTCTGACTTTCTATCTCTCTCCCTTCATCTCTGTAAAAAATCATAAAATATATTTTTAAAAAAATTGTGCCCCAAAAAAGGGCAAAAATGTACATTGAACTGCCTTGGAGGAAATACCCAAACCGTGTACATGGCTGTCTGCAGGTGGAGAGACTGGACAAGGCTTCTTCTATCTTTCTGAATCCTGACATCTGCCATGGTGAACATGGGTGACTTTCAGGACTAACAAAAAATAAATATAACTTCTCTTTTTGTTTTGCTTTTTGTTTTTAATTTGAGAAAGAGAAAGAGGGGAAAATCAATTACTGTATATGGTTAGTCATAGGTTGATTCTTCTCTGCGCCCTGACCAGGGATCAAACCTGGACCCTCGGTGTATTGGGAAGAGGCTCTAACCAACCGAGCTACCAGCCAGGGCAAACCGTTTTCCTTTAAGCCCACCCCCAACGCCTCGCAGGGCAGAGAAGAACCCAGCGCCACAGGGAATCTTCCAGCATCCGGTCCGGTCCGTGGGACCAGGTTTCATCCTGATTAAAAAATAACCTCAGACAGAAACCGGTGTGGCTCAGAGGATAGAGCATCGGTCTGCGGACTGAAGGGTCCCAGGTTCGATTCTGGTCAAGGGCATGTACCTTGGTTGCGGGCACATCCCCAGTAGGAGGCGTGCAGGAGGCAGCTGATCGATGTCTCTCTCTCTTCAATGCTTCTAACTCTCTATCCCTCTCCTTTCCTCTCTGTAAAAACTCAATAAAATATATTTTTAAAAATATAACCTCAGGAGGAGCACCACCCTGAGGGCGCGGGCAATGGTCAGTGCAGCTTTATCGCCAGAAACTGCTAAGTTGTTACAAGCGCTGCCACTCCTGGGGCCTCGGCCTGCGTCTCAAAGGGAGCAGGCCCCCAGCCCCAGCAGCTGACAGCCGCTGTCTTCGATGCCCAGATCCCAGACCAGGAGGGAGCATGCCCGGGGGCCTGAGCGCAGGAGGCAGGGCTCCGGGTGCAGGTCAGGCAGGAGCGGGCAGGAGCAGGCAGTTACCAGCCCAGCAGCAGTCTCCCGGCCTGTGACAGGGATGGTGGCACCGGGCACGGTGGAACCACTCTGTCAGTTCGCCGTGAGGATCAGAGGACGCGGGCAAAGCTCTCGGCTCCAAGCCCAGCCCGTGGTGACCTCCGGCACCGGAGCCAGAGGCTGGCGATGGGGAGGCCGGGGCGAGGAGGAGGAGGCTAGGAGAGCCGGTCTCTGGCCCAGCTGCTCAGACAGGCGTGGCTCAGCTGATGACGACCTTTGACCCTGGCAGGGACAGTGTGGCATGTGAGGGAGCAGGGCTGGGCCCTGTCACCACCCAGCTGCTGCGGGGGGAGGCGCAAACCCAGGTGAGGACCCAGCTCTGCTGCTTCCCCTCCTTCCCCCTCCCCCACCCCGTGGCCCCGATGAGTCACGGCCCCTCTGAGCTCCGGGTAGGAATGGGCAGAGGGCTCGCCTTCCCGGGCGACTGAGGCCCTGGAGCAGCTGCCACCCCTCCCCCACGCCCTGCCGTCCCCGCTTCCAAAGAAGCGACGGAAAAGCAGAAACCACCACCTTGCGCAATGACACCCACATGGTCCCCAGAGCCGGTGAGGAAAGTGCCTCTGGCTTTGGGCAGCTGCTACTTCCCCTTCGGTCCCACAAGATGGGGCCCCGGCAGGAAGGTGGGGCGGCCCCCCTAACCCCATGCAGCCAGGGTGGCCCCAGCCGTCCGCGCCCCGAATGCAGTTTGCTCTCTGCTGGGTGGCTGGCTGCCCTCGGACAATTCAAGGGGCTTCACCCGGCAGTCTCTTCCGATGAAAACACCCTCTCCCCCCCACTCCCCTTTGCAACAAGCACCAGAGGCAGGCAGCGGGCGGGAGGGACTTTCCCGGTAAACGGACATTTCCGCAGGAAGAGAGCAGTCCGCCGGCCGGTGGCATGACTCAGCGGCTGAGTGTCAGCCTGTGAACTAGGAGATCACGGTTCGATTCCCTGCGACCCATGATTCTCTCTCCTCGTTGATGTTTCTCTCCTCTCTCTCCCTTCCTCTCTGAAATCAATAAAAATGTATTTTTAAAAAAGGAAGAGGCCAAAACTGGTTTGGCTCAGTGGATAGAGCGTCTGTCTGCAGACTGGAAAGTCCCAGGTTCGATTCCGGTCCAGGGCATGTACCTTGATTGCAGACACATCCCCAGTAGGGGGCGTGCAAGAGGCAGCTGATCGATGTCTCTCATCGATGTTTCTAACTCTCTGTCCCTCTCCCTTTATCTCTGTAAAAAATCAATAAAATATATTTAAAAAAGAAAGACAGAGGCCAGTCCTACTCTGTCCACAGCACCCGAGCACACAGCTGGCCCAGGCCGCACGCCAGGGTGAGGGAACGCAGACTTGGCTAGAAGGCCTTTACTCACGAACCTTCAGGAAAACAGCGCCACGCTGGGCTTAGGAAGCATGCTTGACAGCTATTCCATTCCAGAGACAGATCCCCAAAACCAGATTATAATATGAAGCAATAGTCAAGAGAGTGAGAAACCGAAAACAGACTCAGCTGCTTCTGGAACTCAGTTGGGGAACAGTAAGATAAACTATGGTTACCCAGACCTGGGAGTAGTACGCAGCCCTGAAAAAGAATTAGCCTGTGACGGCACAATACTAACTGGGCGTTTCTCCTTCTCAAGCTGCTGCCCGACCAAGCACATCACAATGGACAGCACAGTTCGTTCCAGAAGGACACTCCAGGCACAGCACATGCATGTTGTATGTGCCCAGGGCTCACTCACCGGCCAACGGGTCTGGAAGTTGCACCAAACACTCAATAGTGACGCCTTCCCGGGAGTGCACCGAGAGGCCTTACATTTTTACTGCATAAACTTTTATATATTTTTTTCTTTTTAATGTATTTTTATTGATTTTTAGAAAGAGGAGAGGGATAAACAGAAACATCCATGAGAAAGAAGCATCATTGATCAGCTGCCTCCTGCACGGTCTACTGGGGATTGAGCCTGCAACCCGGGCACATGTCCTGGCCAGGATTTGGCCAGGGACCTCCTGGTTCACGAGTTCTCTACCACTGAGCCACACCGGCCGGGCTCGTTAATGAGGACACATCGCTTTTATGGTTTCAAAAGCTGAAATGCGTATGGCTAAGATTTGGGAGTTTAGGGGTCTTTACTGTTGTTTTTTTTCTTTTTTTACAACCCAGTTGGGGGGCCAGCATGTGGTGAGTGAAGTTTTCCATCCGGGAGGACTGGGGAGGCGGGAGACTGATTGGTACAACCGGTGTGCAGGGCAAGGTCCGGTTTTAATAAAGGCCCGAAACCCGCACACAGCCCACATCGGCTTCTGAGAACGCCTGAAGGTGTTCGCAGACTCAGACCTGAGCAGACGCATTCTTAGCCGCATGTGTTCGAGGAGACCAGGAGAGGAGAGACCTGCAAGTCCAACCTGAGGGCTCCACAGGTAAACACGGTTTACACATGTGATCGAACGCAAGGAAAACACTCATCTTTTGCTGAGAAATACTTACTGTGTAAGGGAAAACGTCCTGATAGTATTCAATTAGAAAAAAAATCAGACTGAAAAATTATATACGCACTCCCATCCCAACTTTAAAAAAAATACATATTTATCTAATAAAAGCTAGTATTTATTGAGACCTTATGAGGTGCGCAGCACCATGCGAAGAGATTCACGCATCTCATTGCTATCTGCCTCTGTGGGTCATTTGCATACATCTGCATATGTATTCCTAGGCTTAGCAGTCCTATCTAGGACCCTGCGGGCAGGGAAAATTATTACACCCAACTTACAGGTGAGAAAGCTGAAGGCAGGGACTGAGTAAGATGCAACCAGCTCTTCCTTCTCAGTGAGTCCACCCATTCCAAACTCCATCTCTCTACTCACTTATACAGACATTTTTCCCTGCTTATAAAAACTCCAATGTGCCGAAGCCAGTTTGGCTTAGTGGGTAGAGCGTCGGCCTGCAGACTGAAGGGTCCCAGGTTCGATTCCGGTCAAGGACATGTATCTTGGTTGTGGGCACATCCCCAGTAGGGAAAGTGCGGGAGGCAGCTGATCGATGTCTATCTCATCATCGATGTTTCTATCTCTCTCCCTTCCTCTCTGTAAAAAAAAATCAATAAGATACATTTAAAAAAATAAAAAAACTCCACCATTTAACTGGCTACAAAGTCTCCATAATCTGGTGGAGATAAAAAACAGATAAGCAGGTGTTTGCTGCCCATGGCTCAGACGTATTTATTGACATTATTGAAATTATTGGTATTCACATTATTGATGTAATTTAGTATTATGACAAGTGAAACAAGCCAATGTGAGAAAGATGGATATCACACGCTCTCACTTATTTTGGGAATCTAACGAACAGAATGAACTGACCAACGAAATCTAGGCCCAAAGCAGGGAGGCCCGGAACCGGCTGGCAGACCTGGGCGTGGGGCTGGGGGACGAGAAGAGATGAACAGAGAACGGATACGGCCCACGGACACGGGCAATGAGGGGGTGGGGACCCTGGGGTGGCTGGGGGCTGAGAGGAGGGGAGTCAGGGAGGAAATGAGCGATAGCTGCA
>PVJN01031197.1:14963-25149 GCA_004026805.1 Lasiurus borealis
GATGCTGAGCATCCCCACCTCCACACACCAGATGCCAGAGCCCCTCCCCTGGTGGTGACACCCTCAGACGTCCATCCCAGGGGGACACCACCCCCATCCACAGAGAATCCACGGGAACCGCAGGTGCCGCTGGTCCCGGGCAGGTAGAGGAAGTCTGCCCCATCCTGGCGGCCGGCGCTGCCATGCTCCCACCCTCCCCCCTCCTGCCCGCAGGGGCCAGGCCGACACCCCCTGGTGGACGCTCCGCCCCCCGCCCGCCCGGCAGCCGCCCTTACCCAGCCGGATGTCGCCCTCCAGGGTCATCAGCACGTTGCCGGCCTTCAGGTCGCGGTGGATGATCTTCTTGCCATGCAGGAAGTGCAGGGCTTCCAGCATCTGGCGACAGACCACCTGGATCTGGGGCTCGGTGAGGCCGCGGTCCAGCTCTGCCAGCAGGGACGTGGGCTGTCAGTGCGGCCAGCGCTCGCTGCGGGCACCTCCAGGTCCGGCCCACGGCGGGCGCCGGAAATCGAACACCGCCACCCGGGCTGGGCAGTGCCCGCGTGCCAGGCTGGCCGCCCAGCCCCTCCCGGTCACTGTGCCCTCCTCCCAGCCGCCTGACGGAGCAGGTGCACTGATTTCTCCCTCCTGCCGATGAGGGACCGAGGCTCAGAGGCCAGGTCACCGGCTCCCGGTCACCCCACTGTCACAAACAGCGGTGATCACTACTGTACGCTTCTGTGATTGCCCAAGCTCGCTGGGGACGGCAAGACTTGACAACAGCCCTGGCCGGTGGCTCAGTGGTTAGACCGTCGGCCCAATGCCCTGAAGGCTCATGGGTTCAAGTCCTGGTCAAGGACACATTCCTGGTTTACAGGTTCGAGCCTTGGTCCCGGCCTGGGTGAGTGCAGGAGGCCAACCAATAAGTGTGCCTCTCCCACACCGATGTTTCTCTCTCTCTCTACCCTCCTCTCCCCCCGCCTTCCATTCTCTCTAAAAATCAATGGAAAAATAGTCCCAAGTGAGGATTATAAAAAAAAGATAGAGAGCCAAGGCCGGTGTGGCTCAGTGGATAGAGCGTCGGCCTGCGGACTCAAGAGTCTCAGGTTCGATTCCGGTCAAGGGCATGTACCTTGGTTGTGGGCACATCCCCAGTGCGGGGCGTGCAGGAGGCAGCTGATCAATGTTTTTCTCTCATCGATGTTTCTAGTTCTCTATCCCTCTCCTTTCCTCTCTATAAAAAAAATCAATAAAATATATATATATATATTTTTTTTTTTTAAAAGAGACAGAGAGACTTGACAACAGTCATCCATCTGCTATAAGGTGGAGGCTCGCTTCCCAGTCGGGACATATACGTGTCTGGGTTGCAGGTCTGATCCCCGGTGGTTGGGCCAGGGATGGAGAGCAGCCGGAAGGCAACCAATCCATGTTTCTCTCACACATCGATGTTTCTCTCCCTCCCCCTCCATTCTTCTCTCTACATCAATAAAAAGCATACCCTCACGTAAGAAATTTTTTTTTAATTTCAATTTTTAAAAGAGAGAACACCCCATTCAGCCGTTACACAACGGGTGGGGAGCCCCACTTCCCCAAGAACGCCCCTCAGGTGACCCCTCGCCACCTCCGAAGAGTGGATGGGGTGAGGCTTAACCACAAGGAACAACAGCAGCCTTCATTATTGGATCCAGAGTCTAGGTCAGTGGTCGGCAAACTCATGAGTCAACAGAGCAGCAAACTCATTCCTTCACCTACTCACTCACTCACTCATTCATTCATTCACTCATTTCCTTCACTCACTCATTTACTCATTCCTTTGAGAGCCGCAGTTTGCCGACCACTGGGCTGGGCAAAGGTGTCGTCGCATCTGTCTTGTGGCCGAGAAGGCTCAGGGGCAGTGAACGGAATGGGTGGTCTTCCCAGGGTGTCTGCTTCGCTCCATGAACCTACCCCCCGGCCCTCCACGGGGACAGAGCGGGGCGTGCTCACCCGTCAGCTGAGTCACAAGGAGGTGGGGAGGGGGCGTGCAGAACGCCTGCCTGGACAGAGCCGCCCCCCTCCCAACACACACACCCGGGACCGAGGAAGACTCACCCAGCATGATGGCGTCCACAGCGCCGCCCGGGCAGAACTCGATCATGATCTGCGGAGAGCACAGCGGGCGGTGAGCCGGCGGGCAGGGCGCGCAGCCGGCCACGTGGGGGGCCCAGCTCCAGCCTGTCCTCCCCCCCAGGGACGGGGCCTCTGGACCACCCCCTCCCCGCCCCCACCTCACAGGAGCCCCCACCAGCAGAGCTGCGGCACCCGGTGGTCAGAAAAAGCAGAGCCAGGTTGCCATGGGCACCCAGGCCCAGCCGACCCACACCCGCCCTCCCCCCAGCCTGTGGGCTCGCTCTTCCCGCCGCACAGCTGCCCGCTTTCTGGGGTGACAGGGGGTATCAGCGAACACCTTCCGCCCGCGTGCAAGCTGCCGCGTCCCCGAGCCCAGCACCTGTCTCCCCGCCTCTCCTCTCCCAGGCCAGGCCTCCGCCGCCTCAGCCTGGAGGGGCAGCTGGGGAGAGGGGGGGGGGATCGAGGACACAGATGGCAGTGGCAGGTCCCGACAGGAAGCAGGTCTTCTACCCGCAGGTTACTCCGGCGAGTGAACCAATGAATGAGTGAATTAATTCATTCATTCCTTCACTCTCTCACTCATTCATTAATTCACTCACTCACTCATTCATGCGCTGCCTCCTGCACGCCTCCTACTGGGGATGTGCCCGCAACCAGGGTACGTGCCCTTGACCGGAATCAAGTGGATTCATTCACTCATTAATTCACTCATTCCTTCACTCTCTCACTCATTCATTAATTCACTCACTTATTCATTAATTCACTCATTCCTTCACTCACTCATTCCTTCACCCACTCACTCATTCACTCATTCATTCATGCATACACTCATTCACTCACTCATTCCTTCAGTCACTCATTCCTTCATTCATTCATTCACTCATTGACTGATTCACTCACACATTCATTCATTTATTTATTCAGCACACACCCCTGGGAGTAGGCCCTGGGAGAATGACGAGGCCCAAGCCCTCTGGGGGCTCCCAGCCCAGCGCAGGGCAGAAAGGGGCAATGAGAGTAAAAGTGCCGAGAGCACCCACACAGGCCCCCCTCTGGGCTCATAGACGCAAACACACTTTCCCTCGTGGCTTCAAGTGCAGATTCAGGCGGGTGGGACGGTGGAAAGGGACCCAGCTGTTAAGATGTTCCCGGCATCTCTCCCTACTGCGGCCCCAGCCCCGGCTGGCTGGGAGGTCCCTCCACCCCAGAGGCAGGCACCAGACCCCGAGGGGCGGTCAGCTGGGCCCACAGCTCCCGCCTCTAACAGGAGGCAGAGGAAAAGGAAAGGCGGTGGACGCGCCCCGTCCTGGCAGCGCCACTAAGCGGGCACGGTGCCGGGGTAAGCCGCAGCATCTCCCCTCCTCATGCCCTCATCCCTCTCCCCCAACGGCTCAGGACTGAGTGCCCGCACACCGGCCACATCGCTTGTACACCTCTGGCCAGCAGGTCACCAGGGAGCACCTCCGTGTCCCCCTCCGACATGCTCCTCAGCTTCCGACGAAACCTGCCCTCCGAGAGCGCGGTCGGTGGGAGAAGCGGCCACCCCCTTGGTTCCGCCTGGTTCTGGGGAACCACCCCCACCTCCCACCCTCCCCCAGGCCCGGAAAGCGGGCTCCCGCCGGCCTGGCTCGCTTCCTCTTCTGCCCTCGGTGACCCCTGCCCTTCCCCTTTCTCCCTCCACTTCGCTCCGTTTTATTCCCATAAACAGCCCCGCTCCTGGCGGGGAGCCAGCACCAGCCCACGCTGCTTCTCCACGTGTGCTCGGACATGGCTGCCCTCTCACCCGCATGTACAGTCCGAGGCTTTCTGACTCCCAGTCCCGCCCGGAACCAGGGCACGTGTCAGAGTCAGGTTCTACCAGCCTTTTTGTAAACACTGCCAGCAAATTGGGTCACTTTTCCTTCTTCTTCTTTTTATAAGTGATAATTGTTTCTTTTTAACTTTATTGATTTTTTACAGAGAGGAAGGGAGAGGGAGAGAGAGTTAGAAACATCAATAAGAGAGAAACATTGATCAGCTGCCCCCAACCAAGGTACATGCCCTTGACGGGAATCGAACCTGGGACCCTTCAGTCCCCAGGCCTATGCTCTATCCACTGAGCCACACCGGTTTTGGCCCTCCTGTTCGTTTTAAATATTTTAAGGCTTCATGCCTTTTGTAGTGATGACTTTGTTTTCACTGAGTCCCATTACATAAGTCTTTAAAAAAAATTTTTTTTTAGAGTGAGTGTACAGGAAAGAGAAACATCGAAGTGAGAGTGAAGTATTGATAGGCTGTCCCCCCTCACCCTGACACTCCCCACTGGGGATCTAGCCCCCAACCCAGGAACCAAGCCAGCAGCCCCTCCAGTGCACAGGACGATGCTCCACCCACTGAGCACCGGCCGGAGCCCACTACATGGGTCTGAGCACCCACCTGTCAGCTCCCCAGGGACAGGCCTGCAGGGGACCCTCAGAAAGGCAGGGGTGTGATTCGCAAAATAACAACCGCAGAACGTAATAATAAATAAAACAGTCATTTCAACGCCTTATAAGTTACTCTATATGCATGCTTAGAAAAGAGAGAGAAAGCATGGGAAGGATTACAGGGTCTGTACTTATATTCTCCACATCTTAGTCCATGAACATGCTATAAATTTTTGTATTAGAGCCCTGGCCAGTCTGGCTCAGTGGATGGAGTGTTGGCCTGTGGACTGAAAGGTCCTGGGTTCGATTCCACTCAAGGGCACATGCCAGGGTGGTGGGCTCCATCCCCACTAGGGGGCGTGCAGAAGGCAGCCAATGATTCTCTCTCCCACTCCCTTCCTCTCTGAAATCAACAAAAAACATATTTTAAAAAAATACATAAAATTTGATATTAGAAGTGCTTTTTTTTTTTTTTTTTTTTTTTTTAACTGGAAAGAACAGGCCTGAGATAACCCCTGGGTGCCGAGCTCAGACCTCCGGGCCCTGCGCAAACCCCAACCCAAACAGCTCCCGGCACCAAGGACCGGCTCCTCCACCCCACGGAAGCTGGTCCTTCCTCTCCCTCAAGAGGCGGCCAGCAGCTTGTGGTTCGGGGTTTTCTCGGGACCCGGAGGAGGGGGGCTTGGGATCAGTTCAAGCCATGGACAATTACCACTCAGGGCCTCCAGGGGCTGTCAAAGTAGGATTCAGTCAGCGAACACCATCCGAGCTGCTGGTCTGTGACAAACCTGGGGCCTGGGGACCTGGGACAAAGCAGAGCGGCCCTGCCCCAGGCCCCAGGCAGAGGCAGACCCAGAGGCGGGGTGGTACAGGCACCTGTGGTGATACATTTCACAGAAGCTTAAGGCTGAAGTGGTAACCAGGCCTGGAGCTACCTTGGAGGGCTTCCCGGAGGAGGAGACATCGGGCTGGTCTCTGAAGGGCAAATCTACCAGGTGAAGAAAGACAACATTCCAGGCAGAACACAGCAAGGGCAGAGGCAGGGCCCCCGGGAAGCGGGTAGAATCGGGGAGGGAGAAGGGGGAGGGTGGAGTGTCCCACGGGGGTGGAGGGATGGGAAGCGAGCAGGCTGCAAAAGTTAACTGTACCCTGAATCCTGTGTGTGTGTGTGGGGAGGGAGAGGCCACAGGCTTTTAACAAGGGGTTCTGCACACAGTCTCTGCGTCAGGGAGACCCCGGGTGTGTTACCTGGAAGCTGGGAAAGCAGGGGGACAGGGGGTGTGGGGCAAACAGCAACCCCTCCCTTCCTGGAACGGCCATGAGAGCGGGATGGGACGCACCTCAGGCCCCTCAGAGGGAGCCTCAGCTTCTGCTCTGATGGCTGGTTCGGGGCTGGTCTGATCCCCGCAAAGCTGGCGAGGTTTTTGGTTTGTTTGTTTTGTTTGTTTTATTAAATATATTTTTATTGATTTCAGAGAGGAAGGGAGAGGAAGAGAGAGAGAGAAACACCAATGATGAGAGTGAATCATCGATCGGCTGCCTCCTGCACATCCCCCATTGGGGATCGAGCCCACAACCCAGGCATGTGCCCTTGACCAGAATCGAACGCGGGACCCTTCGGTCCCAGGCTGATGCTCTACCCACTGAGCCACACCGGCCCGGGCAGAGCTGTGCTTGATGTTGTGGGAGGCCATGAGCCTCCCTCTGGAGGAGATCAGGAAGCGCATGGCCCGGACGGGGGCCAGCAGCCACCTGACCACCACAAGGGCAGCCGGTGGAAGACACAGCTGATACCAAGAGGCGGGCAGAGGATCTCGGGGTGACAGCCCTGCTCCCATCCCCTCAAGCCTGCCCGCCCTCCGGACGTTTAAAACAGGACAGCAGCCAGCGAGCGTCTCCGCGGTTCACGTTAGGCCGAGCTGACGTTTCCCGGTTCTGGTTCCGGAAAGCCTCCGATCGCACACGCCCGGCCAGAGATGCTGAGGCCGAAGCAGGGCCCGGAGAGGGGGGCGAGTGCGATTTCCCAGGAACCTCTGGGCGGGATCCGCTGAAGACACTGCCCAGGGGCTCTGAACCCGGGCAGGCACCAGGACCACCGGCGGCTGGTTAAACCAGAGACGGGCCGGCCCGCGTGGCTCAGGGGTCAAGCTTTGACCTATGAACCAGGAGGTCAGGATTTAATTCCCAGTCAGGGTGCCTGCCCTGGTTGCAGACTTGAGACCCAGTGCAGGGTGTGCAGGAGGCAGCCGATCAGTGATTCTGTCCCACCACTGATGTTTCTCTCTCTCTTTCTCTCTCTCTCTCTGTGAAATCAACACAAAGATTAAATAAATTTTAAAACACACACACACACAGAGGTGGGTGCCACCCCCGAGTTTCTGCTCTGTAGGGTCTGGGGTGCAGCCCACGGATCTGTGTTTCTAACCAGGACCGGGTGCCACCGCTGGTCCCCGGACTGCACCCCAAGACCCCCGCTCACAGGAACTCACAGGGAGCAAGAGGCCTGACCCAGGCCGGTCCCTCCTCCCAAGAGCACACGCCCTGCAGCTGTCTCTGCTCCTTGTTAAACAGCTCACCTTCCCCATGGCTGCTCCTCCCCCTTCTCCCCGCTGCGCCCAGGGTGAGGGGCAGGGCAGGAGCAGAGTTCACCCACTGAGCCTTCCCAGGGGAGGTTAGGAGGTTCGAGACGCCTGGGCGGCAGCCAGGAGGCTTAGGGATCTGGTTAGGAACCGCGGGGAGGGAAACAGCTGGAGCTTCTCAGCGAGCATCTTGGGAAAAACAGCGAGGCGGTCGGCCTGGGCAGGGAGGCAGGAAGGCGGTTCAGTGAGGGAGGCGCTGGCTTCCACAGCCGCCTGGTCTGACCTCAGCCCCCTCAGCCCTCGGAGCTCCGTGTCCCTGGGGACCTCCGCCCACAGACACGCTCCCACGTGCAGGACGGGGGACGGACGGACGGACGGAGCGACAGGGGGCGGACGGCAGCCTGCGCTCGCTGGCTCTGCTCTGGGCTGGAGGCCAAAGGGAAGTGGAGACCTGCGTGCGCCCCCAGCCCCGTCCCTTAGACTAAGCAGCTGTCATGCAGCCTGAGGGACAGGACTGGCCACGTGGTCCTGGAGGCCACAGCACCCCTCCGCTCATTCGCTCATTCATTCCCCTCGCACCTGCCCGGACCAATAGCCACGGGGACGAAGCGCTGGGCACACAGCTCCGTTCAGGAGCACACCCTCCGCCCCGGCCCTGGGACAGGTGCCGCTCACCCTCCTTTGGAGCTAGCTGTGCAAAGGAGGACCCAGCTCAACACCCTCAGGACGGGGCGCCCCAGAATGTCACGTCCCCCCTCTCTACCAGATGGGCCCCGCCGGGCTGCACGCTGACTCCCGGGGGCTGTGCCCGGCTGGCGCCCACCTTCGCAGGCGCACACAGAGCCCCACGCACAGCCGTCCACACTGGCCTCACTCCCTCCTCACAGGGTAGGCAGTGGCCGGTGGCCTCACCCGGGTCGCCTCCCATTCCCCACCCGTGACATTTAACGGGACGGACAGTTCACCCCGGGCCAGGCCCCGGGCCACGCGCTTTGCATGGATTCTCTCACGCTTACCAGGTGAGGTGGGTACCCTAAAAGAATGCCTGTACCCCGTGGGGTCTGTTGTGAGCATTGCACAGGGTCATGTGTTCTGGACACCAGGACAGCCCCCAGCACCCAGGAAGTCGCTGTTTGAGAAACGTCACCAATGACTGTCAGCATCTGGTAAGCCCTTGTTCCCATTTCACAGACGGGGAAACTGAGGCTCAAACGGTTACACGAATGATAAGCGGAGCCCCTGGATCTGATCTGGGTCTATAGGGGTGCCAAGCCCGGGCTCCGGCCTCCGCCTGATGGAAGACCCTAATGACCCCGTCGTGCCTTCCTCGTGGCTCAAGGAGGAAGCAGAATGCTGGGGCACACACAGCCCCGCCGGCCCCGGACCCACTCACACACACCAAGGGAGCTCGCTCGCCCTGAGATAGGGGAGCCGGGATGTCCCGGCCCCAATAACAGTGCCCTGCGGCCGCCCACCGGGTCCACACATGGAGCTTCGCAGGCCGCAGGGCCAAGTGGCAGAACTGGGTCCGCCGACGCCGCAGCCTCGCTCCCCGAGAGGCAACTGAGGCACGGCCGAGCCGGCGGAGAGGCATCCGAATCCTGGGGTTCCTCCCTCCCAGCCGTTCCTGAAGCCGCAGGGGCCCTGGGACCGGAAGGTGCTCGGTTAAGTCCATGGGGGCAGCGCTCCTGAAACTAAATCAAGTAAGTGCAGCCCAGGGAGGGGCTGGGGGGGGGGGAGGGCGGGGACAGAGAGGGTGCAGGACATGGTCCCAGATCGGCCCCCGTCCTTCTGTGGGCCGGTCACAGCCCCTTCCTGCTGAGCCTTGGTTTCCCCACCTGGAACAGGAAGCTTCCCACGGCCGTAAAGTCATTTGCAACAAGGACATTGTCGGGTTCCAGGCGACTGAGGTCACTTCATCACTGACGGGGCCGTTTATAAAAGTCCATGCACACCCACTCTCAGAGCCCAGGACCCGGGACATACCAATAAGGGTGATGGATGGGTGGATGAATGAATGAATGGATGGATGGATGAATGAATGTGAATGCAATGTTTCAGTGACCTTAAGATGCTCAGAAATCAGGGCAAAACAGCCGGAAGCTGGCTAGCAGAGCTGACGGTCAGATGCTGCAGACAGCCAGACACGCAAGCTGGTGGCAGCCATCGCTGGGCCCTGAAGCGGACCTGGCCCCCCGCTCCCACTCTCCGAGGCTTCCGGATGCGCCCCTGTGAGCTGTTGGGGGGCAAACTCAGGTTTGGTGGGGAGAGGGCACCCCCAAAGCCGCTCAGCTGCTAAGCGACAAACCCAGGTCACCCAGACCGGCCTGCCTCCCGGAGAGCGCTGCCCCGCCCTGTCACCCCGGGAGACAGGCCCCTGGCCAGAGCCAGCCACCAAACACGCGGCGTCAGCACCGAACGCCTGCGCCTCCAGCAGCCCTCCCTGCAGGAGGCGGCCTGGACCTCCGTGCCCGCAGCTCCAGGCCACAATGCGGCCACTGAGCGTGCCCACCCCACCGGCTGCCCGGGAACACGCCCGGGTCTGCCTCTCTGCCCCTACCCCCCACCCACACGGGCACAGAAAGCCTGGGGCAGGAAGGCACGGGGCTGCCCCGGGCGGTGTGAGCGGAGCGCCCGCCACGGGAGAGGAGGGGCCCCCGGCACCCCTGAAGCGATTCAAACCCGGTGCCTCCCTCCCCTGACACTGTCCAGGCCAGAGGCAGGCGCCCTGGCGCTGGGTCAGCATCCCCCGACCTCATGTCCCAATGCTGCCCTGTGAGCTACACCCCTGCTTAACCACTGAGCCTCCATGTCCTCGTCTGTGACCTGGGGACAGCGCATTCCTATCCTGAGGGTCTCGGGGGACAGCACGTGTAAGCACAACAGACGCTCCGAGCCAGGGGGACACTGAGCCTGGGTGGAACCTCTAGCCAGAGGGGACATCGAGCCCGACAGGACACCCAGCCCAAGACGGACAGACAGAGCGCTGCCATCATCCTGGCAATCCCACCACCCCCGTGTCCTCACCACCACCCCCATGTCCTCCCCGCCACCCCTCTGTCCTCACCGCCCACCTCCCAGCCAACAGCACGCTCAGGCTGAGACCAGGTT
>PVJN01031198.1:0-25044 GCA_004026805.1 Lasiurus borealis
GAGAAGGGGGAAGTCAGGACTTACCTGTCATTACTTTCTACGCCATCTTGGATCCACTTGTCAACGTCCCCACAAAGCATTATGGGTAAGAAAGAGCCTTTAAAGTGACTCCCCCCCGGGCCCCCGACTCCCGCCTCCGCCGCCGGCGCCGCCCCTCGGGCCGCACCTCCCCGCCCGGAAAGTTGCTCCCCGCGGCCGGCCAGCCCCGGGCGCCCTCGGCCCGGCGCCCCTTTTGCCTCTCCTGGGTCCTGGGCCTGGAAAAGTCACCCTCGTGGTTTATTTTTTATTTTTTTTAAAGGTGGCTTTGGGCTTTCCGCTCTCTCTGCTCCAGCCCCTGCTCCCTCCCCGCCACCCCTCGCCTCCACGCGGGCTCCCCGGGCCCCGCCACCCTCCGGCTCCGGCAGACACCCCACGTCTGCATTCAATCAGCCCGAGGTTCCCCTGCTGCCGGCAGCAGAGAAGTCGCTCATTGATTTATTTATGCGCATTTTATGGGTCTGTTATTGCTCCGGTGCCCGGGTGCGTGCGCGGCGGGCTCCCGCGCCCGGGGGTCGCCCTCGGGGCCCTCGAGCAGCGGCGCCCGGACTCCCGCGCTCGTGGAGCGGACGGTGCCTCTGCGTAGCCGTCGGGCTCCGGGCTCCGGCGACACGGTGGCCCCGAGTCGACCAGCGTCGAAGCGCGTTTTTTTGGGGGGTTAGGGGGGAGGTCGGAGGGAAATGGGGAGAAATAATCAACAAAATGCAACTTTTACGCGGTTCGCTCTCCCCCCCGCTGCCCCCGCCCCTCGGCCGGTGGAGCGATGCGGGACCCTCTCGCTGGGAGCCCCGCCCCTCGGAATGCGGGCTCCCCCGGATCCCGGCTCCGGCCGCCCGCCGTGCGTGCGGATCGTGACTTCCCGGGGCAGGTAACCGGGGGCGCGGCTGCAGGCTCGGCGCCGGGGCGCGCCCGCACGCGCAGGAGGGACCCGAGAGGGTCGGCGGCTGCGGGGAGGGTGTGCGCGCCGGGTCCGCGCGGCGAGTCCCTGCGGGGTGATAAGTCCGAGCTGCCGGGCGAGGGGGAGACTGCGGGCTCGACCCCCGTCCAAGGGGGGGAGACGGGGCGTGGAGGGACCCACGTAATCGCGCGGCTGCGATCGGGAGCGGTGGAAACAGGGGACGCCACGATGCCAGCGGGGGACCCGGCGTGCGACCCCGCCGCGCGGGCCTCCACGGAGCCGGCCAGCGGCCTCTGCGGGGAGCCGCGCGCTCTGCCCGGGCCCCGCCGCCGGCTTTCGGTAGCGCTGGGCGCCCCGGCGCCCGCTGGTCTGTCCCCGCGCCCCCGGGTCTCTGAGCCGCTCTCTGGTCGGCTCTGCAGACTTTGGGGGCCTGCGCTGGTTGCTTTTTTTTTTTTTTTTTTTTTTTTTTTTTTTTTTTTTTTTTTTTTTTTTGCTTTTTTCCCCCAAGCAGATTTTTAAAGAGAAAAAAAAAAAAGTGCTCCAGGACATCGAGACTTGCGAAACCGCACTCGGTGCAAAACGCGGCTGAATGGCTGAAACTGGAGGAATGCACGGCGTGCACCCCCCGCCGTCGGCTGCCCACGGGCTCTCTGCCCCTCCGGACCCTTCGGGAAGCCTCTCTCTCTCTCTCTCTCTCTCTCTCTCTCGAGGAACCCGGTCGGCGGCTGCTGCCGACACACGAGCCCTGCCCCCGGGGAGCTCAAAACTCCACCAGGCAACTGTCCCTGCCAGATGGGTCGAGGGAGGTGCAGGCTCATTAAGGGATTGGCCCGGGGTCAGCCGCGAGGGAGGGAGCGAGGTGAGAGTGAGTCACCGCCAGCGGCGCAGGCGGGGCGCGGCGGGGGGACCGCCCCTGCGTCACCCGCTCTCCCGGCGCCCGCTAGGAGTTGGGAAACTGCAGCCTGGAGCCACGGTCCTTCCCAGACGTTCCAGCGCAGGCAGCCGGCCGGCCACGCGGGGCCGTGGGCTCCGAGCGGGGACCCAGCTGCTGCCCGGGTTCAAGGCTCCAAAGTCCCCTTCCGCGGGGTGCCCCGGTGGCACCCTGTCCAGTCCCCCTCCGGCCACCACCGCGCACTGGTGTAATGGTGGCTTTGCATTTACACGACGCCTCTAGGTGTGTGGTCTGCTGCCTATAATTAAATGCTGAAGACGCCGAGAGCGATGACGGCGCCTCCCGAGCGTTCCTTTTAAGTGGGTCCCTTGCTGCTTCGCCTGCAGGCCTTGGTCCGAAGAAGTGCCTGCCTGACCCATTCATCCCCTCCGAGGTGCATCCGGGTCCTTCCCCAAATACCACGTGTGGCCAGGGCCGAAAAGCCTCCTCTCCCCCCTGCCTCCACTCTGCCCCCTCCAGTCCGTGCTCCTCCGTCTGACCGACCATAAGTGGCATGTGTGATGCTCCTGGATCTCCTTACTCCTCGGCTTAACCTCGCCCAGTGTGTCCCCATCACACTCAGAAGAAAGCCCAAATTCTTAATTGCTGCCACACGCTCCTGCGTAAAGCGGCTCCTGCCTCCCCTTCCTCACCATGACTCTGCACGGGCCTTCTCTCCCCCCCTGCAGCACCCCAAGCTTCCTTCCAGAGCGAGGTCTCAGCCCAAATGGCACCTCCTCAAAGATAACTTTGGTGATCCCCTTAACCGAAACAGGCCACTCTCTATTCTCTTAACCCTGGGTTAGAAACTTTCTTGTTTACCGGTTTGTTGATTGATTGTTATCTGCCCCACCCACATTGGAGCGTAAGCTCATAAGGGCCTAACCCATGTGGTTCAGTGGGTTGGAGCATTCTCCCTTACACCAGAAAGTCGTGGGTTCAATTCCTAGTCTAGGCACATATAGGAGACAACAGTGTTCCTCCCTCCCTCCCTCCTTCCCTCCTTCCTCTCTCTCTTAAAACACGCCCTAAGGACACAGGCCTTGTCTGGCTTCTTCATTCAGAGCCTGGACCAGGGCCTGCCACATATATACCACATATATATATTGTTGTTATTATGTGTTCAGAGATCATAATAATCTGGCCACTGTGTGTGTGTGTGTACGTGTGTGTGCATGCATGCATGTGTGTGTGTGGATGCATGTGTGTGCGCGCATGTGTGTGTGTGCGCGCGTGTGTGTATTCATGCACCGGGCCTCGTGGGTGTGTGTGTGTGTGTGTGTGTGTGAGGCCCGGTACATGAATTCGTGCATGGGGAGGGGGAGGGACACGGGTGGTTGGCCAGCCTGCCTGCTGGTCCAACTCTTGGTCAAGGGGACAATTTGCATATTAGCCTTTTATTATATAGGATATACACTGAGTGGCAAGATTATTATATGTTCAGAGGATCATAATAATCTGGCCACTCAGTGTAGATGCTCAACAAATGTTTGTTGAATTAATGACCCAACTTACGGAGCTGGGGGTAGGTATAAAGAGGATACTGAAAGAATCCTGGGATGAGCTGCTAAGGGCCCTGTCCATCACTTCGGATCACTTCAACTATGCGCAGCAGGCGTGGGCAGATAAGAATGGAGTCGGGGGGAAAAGACCCTGGGCCAACATTAATGCTGTCCTCATTCTGCTTCTGAACACACAGCACCAGAGAATTGTGCCATCACTCCACTTGCTGTTTCCTCATTTTCCCTTCTCCATTCCCTTCAGTCCTGGGTCTCTTCTTCAAATGCACACTCGTCATTCCTTCAGTCTCCAGGCTTTTAAATACCATCATTACCATGAGTGAGGAAAGACTTCAAACCCAAACCTCTAGCCAATAGCTTTCTCTTAGACAAACTCCACCTCCAATTCATCTGCAAATCTTGGTTTGCCTGTAAAATATTCCTTCCGTATTTGACCATTTTCCATCACCACCATTGTGGCCACTCTGGTACAGTTCACTACAGTCTGCACTTGGCCCCCATCTGGTATATTCTCAACGTAGCTGCCAACACTGGTATTGAGACAGCTAAATCAAGTCCCATTCCCACCTCTGCATATGGCTCTCTGATTTCCATTCATTCAAAGGAGAAACTGGAGTCTCACACATTCTGTCTCTTCTCATCTCTTCAGTTGACTTCATCTGCTACCTCTCTACCTCTGGCTCAGTTCAGCCATAATATCCAAGTGGCTCACTCCTTCACCTTCTTGAAGCCTTTCCTCACCTCAATGAGTCCCTTCCTCATCATTCAATATAAAATTTAATTTTCCTCAACACCATTCTATATTCATCCCCCTGCTTTTTTTTTTTTTTCACAAGACGGGAGAGGTATAGAAAGTCAGAAACATCGATGAGAGAGAGACATCGATCAGCTGCCTCCTACACACCCTACACTGGAGATGTGCCCGCAGCAAGGCACATGCCCCTGACCAGAATCGAACCTGGGACCTTCCAATCCGCAGGCTGACGCTCCATCCACTGAGCCAAACCGGTCTCGGCGCTTTTTTGGTTTTTATAGCATTCATTGCCTTCTAACATAATAAGTAACATGTTCAGCTATTTGGTTTCTTGTCTGTCTCTCTCCATGTGAAGTGTTAGCTTGCTGATCACCAAAGACTTATGCTTGATGCTGAGAATTAGATTTCCTAGCTGCCTTTGCATCTAATCTAGCTGGGCCATGTGACTAGTTCTTGCAAATGGACTTAGAGCAGTGGTTCTCAACCTGTGGGTCGAGACCCATTTGGGGGTCGAATGACCCTTTGACAGGGATCGCCTAAGACCATCAGAAAACACAGATATTTACATTACGATTCATTAACAATAGCAAAATTACAGTTATGAAGTAGCAACGAAAATAATTTTATGGGTGGGGGTCACCACAACATGAGGGACGGTATGAAAGGGCCGCGGCATTAGGAAGGTTGAGAGCCACTGACTTAGAGCAAAAGTGTGACTCTAAATGAGCATATGGAAGTCTGCCCAATCAAATACACATGCATTGGACTCTAAGCTGATCAGACAACAGACCTTTAGTATGCTAACACTCTGAAAACTTGTGATCTATTTGTTATAGCAATTAGCACCTTAATTATTATGCCTTAGCTACTATAACCCACTAAAACTGGAAGCTCAATGATGGCAAGGACTTCTGAATATTTTGTTTATTATTGTGTCTATCTTCAATGTACAGAACAGTTTGGCAAAAAAAAAAAAATAGGTACTTAAGTATTTGTTCAGTAAATGAATGAATCGTCTTTTCCACAACCAATCATGAAAATTAGTGAATGGTTGGTAAGGAAGGAACAATAAAGGATTTTTTGCCGAGACCGGTTTGGCTCAGTGGATAGAGCGTCGGCCTGCGGACTGAGAGATCCCGGGTTCGATTCCGGTCAAGGGCATATACCTTGGTTGCGGGCACATCTCCAGTGTAGGGTGTGCAAGAGGCGGCTGATCGATGTCTCTCGCTCATCGATGTTTCTGACTTTCTATCCCTCTTCCTTTCTCTCTGTAGCAAATCAATAAAATATATTTTAAGAAAAGAAAGGATTTTTTGTTGTTATTGTTAAGAAGTATAAACTGAGTTTCTAGAAAATCATTGACTGCAATACTGTGATGAAACTAAAGAGAGTTCCCTTGAATTTTGTTCTTCCCTGTTTTTACCTTTTTCTTTTCTTCTACCTCTTTCTAAGTCTGATTCCCCTCAAATCCTTCTTTACTCTTCCTTTCTATTTTTTCCTTCCTGGATTTCCTTTTTTCTTCCCACTTAATCCAATAAGAATTCATTGCTCATTAATCTGAGCCACTGTAAGTGCTCCATCAAAATATCTACTCTAAGTCACTTAAAATATAGTAGTAGGAGATAGCATAAGTTTAAAAAAAAGAAAAGAAAGAAAGAAACATTAAATCCTTGGAATCTTTCCACTCCCTTCTTTTTAGCTCAACTTCATTTCTACTTGAGATATAGAAAAGAAGTATGGTAGACCAGGTGATTCAGACTTAAAATAGACAATATATTTGTCAAAGCCTATGCTTGGACACATCTGGAAGATTTAACAAAAGTGAGAAACTACTAAGGGTAGACAGAAGGGGGAGGTGATTCTGAAATTTGGGGTCCTTGTGCCCTAGGTCCCTGGGCTTTTGGCAACAACTCGAGTCAAGAGTAAGTATCACCTCACACACATTAGGATAGCTATTATCAAAAATTAAAAAACAACACAGAAAATAACAAGTTTTGGCAAGGATGGGGAGAATCCGAACCCTGCGCATTGCTAGCGGAAGTGTAAAATGGTGCAGCCACTATGGGAAACACTGGCTGTTCCTCAATAAATTAAACAGAATTGCCCTAGCTGGTTTGGCTCAGTGGATAGAGCATCACCCTGTGGACTGAAGGGTCCCAGGTTCAATTCTGGTCAAGAGCACATAACCTCAGTGTGTAGAAGGCAACCAGTCACATCAATACTTATCTCTCCGTCTCGCCTCCCTCCTTTCCATTCTCTCTAAAAATCAATGGAAAAATATCCTCGAGTGAAGATTAATAAAAAAGAAAAGAGCCTTAGCCAGTTTGGCTCAGTGTATAGAACGACAGCCTGCAAACTGAAGGGTCCCCAGTTGATTCTGGTCAAGGGCACAAGCCTGAGGGCCTGCTGGAGGCAGCCTATCAATGATTCTCGCTCATCATTGATGTTCCTATCTCTCTCTCCCTCTCCCTTCCTCTCTGAAATTAACAAAAATATTTTTTTAAAAAATTAAACAGAATTATTATATGACCCAGCAATCCTACTTCTGGGTATATACCCAAAAGAATTGAAAGGAAGGATTCAGACAGATATTGTACACACATGTTCATAGCAGGCTTATTCACAATAGCCTAAAGGTGGAAGAAACCCAAGTGTCCATCAACAAATGAATGGATTAAAAAACATGGTATATCCATATGTTTATAGTTGTATGTATAGAAAATAATATAATAGTACAAAAACTCTGAGTTTCCTATATTCACAACTATAGACCTACTTTTGCCTTCTCTGAAGAGAATACTATACCCACTGTTGCACATCACCAGTTCTTTTGAGGTGTGCATGGAATGTTTATGACAATACTAGACAATATAGCAAGTCTCGGCAAATTTCAAGTGATGTAAATCATACAGGGTACATTCTCAGACAATGATGCAATTAAGCTAGAAAATAAGAAAAAAAAAAGGTAGTTTTCCACTAAGTGGGGAAGTAGTTGTTTCTTGCTAATTTTTTCTGGGTTGTACAAAGTGATATTTTAAGGTGTGCAACATGATAATATATGTACACACTGTAAAATGATTACCACAATCAAGTTAATTAATATATCCATCAAATTATATAGTTACCTCTTTCGGGGACTGGGGTGGGGTCAAAACACTTAAAATCTACTCTCAACAATTGCAAGTGTATAATACAGTATTGTTAACTATAGTCACCGTGTCATGTATTGAATCCCCACACCTTGTCACCTTATAGATGAAAGTTGTATTTACCCTTTAACAACCTCTTCCATTCCCCCCACCTCTCATCCCCTGGCAGCCATTGTTCTACTTTCTGGTTCAAAAAGTGTGACTTTTTTTAGATTCCACGTGCATAAGTGAGACCATACAGTATTTGTCTTTCTGGGTCTGGCATATTTCACGCGGCATAATGTCCCCCAAGCTCACCCATATTGTTTTTGCTCTTCAGTTCTTTCCTTATGACTCACCCCCTGTCCATCTCTCTCCCCGTCAGATGGTTTCCCTGTGTGAGCTTGCACAGGCACCTCTGCGGGGCTGCCTCTGCCTCGGGCTCTCTGACCTTCTGCAGGCTCCACTTTGCTGAGTGTGCGTTTCTGCAGGCAGTCCTCACACTGATCACGACAGGAAGCTCGGCTTCCTGGGGTCCTGAATCAGCAGAGCAGGAAGGAAATGAAGGCCACAGAGCTGGTGAAGAGGAAGGAGCCAACTTGAAGGCAGAATCCATACCTCTAAAGATAGGTCTAGAGAAGAATAACATATGTTGTGCCTGGAGTCCCATTGTCTGCGAAGCATAAACTCTGCCTCGAGGCCCAGCTACTTCCTATAATCAGATGACCCTGGGGAAGTCCCAGGCCTCTCTCTCTCTCTCTCTCTACTCTAGTTTCCCCATCTGTAAAATGGGAATGATAAAATAGCCTTTCCATTGGTTGCTGAGAGCATTACAGGCATCTCAAACCATGGCTTGGAGAGAGTAAGCCTGCAATGAGGTTAGCTCTTACTACTTTCAAAGGCTTTGGTTAACACTCATTTATTTTCTTCGTGCCTTTCATCTCCCATATATCCCAGTTAATAACTCATATCAAACAAGCAAACAGAACAAACCAGAAACACAAGCATCTGCAACTGAACCAAGATTTCTTCTGCAGGGAAACGGCACTCAGAATAATGTGTCTGAGGATTTTTTTCATCCCAGATTCTATTGCAACCGGAAGTAGCATTTAGAGCCCACAAGCTCAACTCCCCTATTTCTGAATAATTGTAAGTTGAGTGGAGCTTTGCATTCAGTGGAGACAGCAAGAGGTGTGCGGTTCGGTGATGAATCCTCACATCCTGCTCTCTGGAGGTGTTGGATGTGCTGGGCAAAGCCCAGACTCAAAGATGAGTGACTTGGCCCTGCCCACATGGCTCAGTGGTTGAGCATTGACCTATGGACCAGGAGATCACGGTTTGATTCCCTATGGGGGCACATGCCAAGGTTGCAGGTTCAATCCTCAGTGTGGGGAGTGCAGGAGGCAGCCAATCAATGATTCTCTCTCATCACTGATGTTTCTATCTCTCTCTCCCTCTCCCTTCCTCTCTGAAATCAATAAAAATATATTGAGGGGGGAAAATGATGAGTGACTTAGCCTTGGTTTACCATGAGATCTTGGCTAATTACTTCATTTCCTTGGATCTTCCTGCCCACCAAATTATGGTATTGGACTGAATGGTCTTTAAATTCCCTTCGATTTAGTGATCAAGGATTTTGCTCTTCGAATATCACATACACACACAAAAAGGAGTCGCAAGGATTTTTGGCTAAGAACCAGCTAGGAAGGGGGAAAAGAAAAAAAAAAAGGCCCCTGAGGTCTTTCTTTCTAAAAAACAAAGTATGTCTTAATTATAAGTCAAATTTCAGTTTAAGGGAAAAAACAACCCTTAGGCATTTTCTGTTCTATTTTAGCTTCACTTGAATCTTTCTCCTCAGTAGAAAGGTTTGGGAAGGTTTTCCACACACTACAGAAGAGGAATCCCTGAAGCCATCTGCCATTTTTACCTAAAGTTACCTCCAGTGGTGGCCAGAGTGCATCTCTCGGCCATTTCTGATGCCATAGGGTTAATCCAGTCTGAAGAGAGTGACAAAGTGCAAAGGCTTTTTTTTTTTTCCTTTCATGGATTCCACATTCATAACCAAGTACTTGGCAGCCTGCCCTCTCACATGTTACGACACAGAAATGTGTTGCCTTCAATGTGTTTTTAATAGGCCGAGCAGTTTGTTTGATCGCTTGGGTCTAGACTCAGAGACATCAGGATTTTCCCACTGCCTGGTCACTGCTTCGGTTAGCATCTTGGTTTCCCTCCTTCTTTCCAAAGAACATTCTGGGGACACGGGGTAATGATTTCCTGAGATCAGCGACAGGCCCTCGATCTCGATCTCGCAGCCTAAACCCATCCAAGGGATGTGCATCCAGATTTGCAAACTGTGTTTTTTGCAAAACTTGCAAAAAATTTTACCAGCTTTAAGATTTTGAAATTATTTGGCACCGGCCAGGGTTCTGCAGTCGTGAAATTCTCATGAGCGGGGTGGAGCCAATTTCTATAAACAAAGCAAACTCCAGTCTCCTCAGCCCTCTGTGGAAATATTTATACCCAGAGAGAAAGGTCTCTTCCAGTTCTAGGATGCGATAATGTAAACATTTTACTAGAAATGAAGTGCTTGTGAACAAACTTGCCCATCCCCTCTGAAAGCCCAAGTGCGTAATTTTACCTAAACACGTCTTTCTACCCCCAAAGTCTTGGCTGAAAGGAAAATATCCGTTACGATTGTCCTCACAAGAAGAGGTTTTCTTATAAAGGGCCTAAAAAAATAAACCTGTTGACTCCAAAGCCTTATGACCAGCTTTACAGTATTCAGCGGGTCTCCTCGGAGCCACAGCAGCGGGCCCTCAGTCACATCAGCCACTGTGTCCCAGAAGACAGCAGCAAAGCCACCGGTTGATTTGTCCGGAGTTACTAAAGTTCCTCCTTGCCCACAGTTGGGTTTCTTTTCAGTGTAATCTTTTTTTTTTTTTCCTGGTCTTCTTACCATGTTCACTCACCTGATTTAGTTACAGAAAAGCTTTTATTGAAGTCAAGAGAGTCTCCAACACGAGGAATGACAATTGCGATGAGGGATGGATCCTGACATCAGATAAAGCTGTCCCTCCCAGAACTCTCCTTACAGGTAAGTAAGAGGCCACGGCCCCAGGGCCAGAGGAGCTGCCGAACTTGACCATCCTGTTATTCCTGATCTCTCCCTAACTTGGCCTCTCTCACCCCTTCCTTCCCTGCCTCCTGTCTTCCTTCTCTTCCCTTTCTGCCTGTTCAGTTGGAGTCTTATTCGCTTACACCACTTACACGGTCTTAACTGTATTTCTAAGAGCAGTCTCGGGGTTGTGACTCCACTTCCATGTGCTAGGCCACCCATCCCCAAATCTGATATTCTCTGTGCCACCAGGCAGACCCAACCAATATTGTCACTTAAGTCATAATTGCAAGGTTTTCCTTATTGATTTTTTTTTCTCTTGCTTTGGCAAATAGGCTTGTGATACAGCCAAATATTCATTCTCTTTCCTCCTTGATTTTATGATGGAAATAGGCTGCCGAGACTGCAATTTATAGCTTCTCTTGCAGCCAGAAGTTGTCCTGGAGCAAAGAGATGGAACCACAACTGTTGTGTGCAATGTCTAGAAAATGTCCTTAGAGGGAGGGTACCCTTCTTTGCTCCTTCCCCCTAGTTCCCACTGACGAGAAAGATGCAGATGTGCTGTCTGGAGCATGAGTGGCCAGCGTGGATCATGAAGCTGCAGTCACACTTTAAGCCACTATTATTTTTGAAAGATGTGTAACCAAACGTACATTCTAATATATAGGATTTATAAAGTCATACTGCATATAAATCAAATTTACCTAGACCTGTGCAAAACGATGGGCCTTGTAGAGAGAATGGACGTAAAGGTAAGAGATTCTGATGACTCAAAATCCTTTTGACCTGTTTTTACCTATTTACGAGACTCCCTCGGTGTCTCAAATGGCATCCAGTAATAGCTTTAATATCCAGAGGCAGAAGATAATTGAACATTCTGTAACATTTCTGGCATAGTTGCAGATTTACCAACAAATTACAGGAATAGTACAAAGAGGTCCTATACTATCTTAACCCACATTCCCCAAATGCTAACATGTTACCACACTCGCTTTATCATCTTCTGTATATCAGAGATTTTTCCTGAAACATTTGACAATAAGTTGCTGACACATTGCCCCTTTACCCATAAACATGTTTAAGAGCATGTGTCGTAAAAAACGAGGGCTCATGTAGCAACATACCCACGGTGAGATTATCTAAATCAGGAAATGTAGCCCTGACTGGTTTGGCTCAGTGGATAGAGCGTCGGCCTGCGGACTAAGAGGTCCCAGGTTTGATTCCGGTCAAGGGCATGTACCTTGGTTGTGGGCATATCCTCAGTAGGAGGTGTGGAAGAGGCAGCTGGTCGATGTTTCTCATCGATGTTTCTCACTCTCTATCTCTCTCCCTTCCTCTCTGTAAAAAAAAAAAAAAAAATCAATAAAAATATTTTTTAAATCAATCAGAAAATGTTACCTTCATACAATACTGTTAGCTAACCTATACGGCACTTTCAGGATTTGTCAGTTGTTCCCAATGAGATCTTTATAACAAAAGGAAACCCCAGGTCATGTGGTGCCCTGCTGTCATTCATGTCTTCCCAATCCTCTTCAATCTGGAAACATTTTCTTGCTTGCCCTGTCTTTCATAACATTTGACATTTTTGAGGAGTCAGTTTGTTTGTGAAATGCCCCTCACAGTCTGGGTTCATCTGATGCTTTTCTCATGATTAGATTCAGTTTGTGCATTTGTTCTCAGTACATCATATCAGAAGACATACGGTGGCCATTTGTCCCATTACTGGTGACTTAGAAAGTCATTTCTTTCTCTTTTTTTTTATTGATTTGAGAGAGAGAGAGAGTAAAGGAGAGAGAGAGAGAGGGAGAGAGAGAGAGAGAGAGAGAGAGAGAGAGAGAGAGAGAGAGATTTGTGGTTCCACTTATTTGTGCACTCCTTGGTTGATTCTTGTATGTGCCCTGACCAGGAATGGAACCCAAACCTTGGCATATCAGGACAACGCTGTAACCAACTGAACTACCTGGCCAGGGCTGCTGATGTTCACTTGGACCATCCTTGGTGTCTGCCAGGTTTCTCCACTCAAAGTTACTATTTGCTCTTTGTACAATTAATACGTATTTTGTGGAAAGATATTTTGAGACTGTGTACGATCCTCTCAATCCTTGAGCTTTCACCCACCAATTTTAGCATCTGTTGATGATTATTGCATGAATGAATTACTACTATGATGGTTGCACAATAGTGATATTATAACACTTTCTCTTTTATGTTCCTTTCCAAAGAGGGCTGAAATTTTTTAAGTGGTACCTCGAGATACAAGTGCCCTAACATACAAGATTTTTGAGATACGAGCCATCGAGCGAGCGATTTTTGCTTTGAAATACGAGCAACATTTGAGATAGGAGTAATTGTGCGGATCAGCAGCTGCACACGACCCACTAGTTTACCTCGACTCGAGCGTCTCATAGTTTCCTACGCCTCAAGGTTATGGAACGAATTAAACTCATATCTCGAGGTACCACTGTATTTTTAATTTTTATTTATTTACTTTTTTTTAAAAGAATCGTTTATTGATTTTTAGAGAGAGAGGAATGGAGAGTGAGAGAAGCATCTATGTGATTAACTGCCTCCTACCAGAGATGGACCCCTGGACCCACACATGTGCCTTTCACTGGGAATTGAAACAGTAACCATCCTGGTACATGGTATGACACCCAACCAAATGAGCCACACCAGGCAGGAGTACTTATTTATGTTTAAATCACTTTATTGACATATGAGGACTGAAATTTAGAACATGAAAGCAAAAACCCAGGCCTGTGGGGTTGTCTCCAGGAACACTGTAAATAAAAATAACTGCACTAGCCAGTTTGGCTCAGTGGATAGAGCATCTCCCTTTCCCTCCTCCTTTCCAAAATCAATTTTAAAAAAACCCACACAGTTTAAAATTCACCAATTTTAAATACAATTTAATGGTCTTCAGTACCTGTACAGAGTTGTGCAACCATCACCACTATCTAATTTTAGAATATTTCATAACTTCATAAAGAAATCTTGTACCCACTAAAGTCACTTCCTATCCTTTCCCCAGGCCTCGGCAATCACTGAACTGAGAAGGCTAAAAAAGGGCTAATTCCAATGTAACCCTGACATTTGGAAGATAGTGATGTGAATCCGTGCCAACAAGCTCAGTGTACATTCCTGATAACCTATAATTAAATCACTATCTCCTTCCCAGATACTGGTCTTGCAGAACGTGTTACAGTGAACAGTGCACTACCCTGGAGGGAGGGTTATTAATACTGGCGCCAGGCCAGACCATCAGACATGGCCTGGAGACCCTCAACACCTGGAGGCTTTCTTGCAAAACCCACGAAAAAGACCGGAAGCATACTCCATATCTGCAGGACAAAGATCACAGGGAGATATAAAGGAAAGCCCCATGCATGTTTCTTCACTCAGATTTGGAAGGTTGTTTCCTGAGTCCACCAGTGTATTAAACAGTGTCCCTCCTCTTCTTTGAAGCATTCCTAGGTTTTCTTTGGTCTTCTGTAACAAAACTACTTTCTGTCTCTGTAGATTTGCCTTTTATAGATACTTCATACAAACAGAATATAGTATGTGGTCTTTCTTTTGTGACTGGCTTCTTTCAACTTAGCCTAATGTTTTTGAGGTTTATCCACATCAGTATTTCCTTCATTTGTATTAATGATTCATATTACATTTATGAATAGAACACATTTTATGTATCCATTCACCAGTTGATGGGCAGTTGGGTTGTTTTCACTTTTTGACTGTGGTGAGCAATGCTGCTATGAACATTTTGTGCAAATCTTTGTATGGGCACATATTTTCATTTCTCTAGGAGTGGAATTGCTGAGTCATATGGGAACATTTTGAGAAATTGCCAAACTGTTTTCCACAGTGATTGCACCATTTTATATTCCCGACAGCAGTGAATGAAGGTTATACTTTCTTTACAGCTTTATCAGTACTTGTTATTCCTTTTTATTCTAGCCATCCTAGTGGGTATAAAGAGATAAATCATTTTGGTGTTAATTTGCATTTCCCTAATGACTGAGTTATGTTGAACATCTTTTTTTAATTTTAATAAATCTTTATTGTTCAGATTATTACTACTGTTCCTCTTTTTTCCCCTCATAGCTCCCCTCCACCTGGCTCTCACCTCACTCTCTGCCCTTACCTCCCCCCCCCATTGTCCTCATCCATAGGTGTATGATTTTTGTCCAGTCTCTCCCTGCACCTCCCCCCTCACCTCTTTCCCCCTGAGAATTATCTTTCTAAGCCCCTAATTCTATTATATTCACCAGTTTATTCTGATCAGATTTTCAGTTCACTTGATTTTTAGATTCACTTGTTGATAGATAGTATTTGTTGTTCATAATTTTTATCTTTACCATTTTCTTCTTCCTCTTCTTAAAGAATACCTTTCAGTATTTCATATAATACTAGTTTGGTGTTGATGAACTCCTTTAGTTTTTTCTTATCTGTGAAGCTCTTTATCTGCCCATCTGTTCTGAATGATAGCTTTGCTGGGTAGAGTAACCTAGGTTCTAGGTTCTAGGTTCTTGCTATTCATCACTCTGAATATTTCTTGCCACTCCCATCTGGCCTGCATAGTTTCTGTTGAGAAATCAGCTGACAGTCATATGGGTGCTCCCTTGTAGGTAATTAACTGTTTTTCTCTTGCTTCTTTTCTTTTCTTTTTTTTAATATATTTTATTGATTTTTACAGAGAGGAAGGGAGAGGGATAGAGAGTTAGAAACATCAATGAGAGAGAAACATCAATCAGCCGCCTCCTGCACACCCCCTACTGGGGATGTGCCCACAACCAGGATACATGCCCTTGACTGGAGTTGAACCTGGGACCCTTCAGTCAGCAGGCTGATGCTCTATCCACTGAGCCAAACTGGTTTCGGCTCTCTTGCTTCTTTTAATAGTCTCTCTTTGTCTTTTGCTCTGGCAGTTTAATTATGATGTGTCTTGGTGTGGTCCTCTTTGGATTCCTTTTGTTTGGGGTTCTGTGTGCTTCTTGGACTTGTAAGTCTATATCTTTCACCAGGTGTGGGAAGTTTTCAGTCATTATTTCTTCAAATAGGTTTTCAGTATCTTGCTCTCTCTCTTCTTCTGGCATCCCCATAATTCTGATGTTGGTAATCTTGAAGTTGTCCCATAGACTCCTTACACTATCTTCACATTTTTTTATTCTTTTTTTCTTTTTGTTTTTCCAATGGAGTGTTTTTTCTTCTTTGTATTTTAAATCTTTGACTTGTTTCTTGCAGTCCTCTACTCTGCTGTTAGGTTTCTATATACTATTTTTTATTTCAGTCAGTGTATGTTTAATTTCTTTTTCATCTCCTCTTGGGTCTTACTAAATTTATCCATTTTTTTTCTAGGAAATTCTTAAAAAACCTTATAACCATGATTTTGAACTCTATATCCAGTTGTTTGTTTTCCTCCATTTCTTTCATTTGTGATCTGTTTTTTTGTCTCTGCACATTTTGCTGCTTCCCTGAGTTGGTAGAGTAGCTTTGTGTGCTAGCTGTCCTATGTGGCCCAGTAGCTCTGTTTCCCCAGTTACCTGAGGTAGATACTCTTGGTACACCCCTTTGTGAACTGTGTGTACAGCCTTGTTGTAGTTAATTCTTGATTGTTGTTGGTATCACTGGTGGGAATTGACCTCCAAGCCAATTGGTTGTGAGTATCAACTGTGTCTGCACATGTGGGCTTGCCTCCAGACCTCTGCCTTCTGTGTGTGTGTGAGCTTTCGTAATGCTGCCTTTTGGTTCCCCTGAGTTTCCATGTACTTTATGAGTCTGGGTCCCCAGGGTCTCGCCCAAAACTGGGGTTCAGTGCAGTTGGACCTGGATTTCAGTGCTGTTGTGAGGTTCTGTTTTTGTCCTGCTAGAAGAAGCCAGGCACAATCAGCAGTCAGCGCTATGTGTACACTTTTGCACGCACTTTGCATGCTCTTTCACGAGCCCCCAGACTTCTGTCTTTCGTGGCTCCCCTAAATTTCCATGCATTCCTTCCTTTTCACAGCAGTCCAGACTACCTCTATGAGTCTCAGCTGGAGCTGGGGTTCAGTGCAGTTGGGATTTTCCGTCTCCCTCCCACTAGAGGAAGCCAGCCAGACGCCTCTTCCGCCGGTCCTCTCCACGAACATGTCTCTGTACCTCAGCTTCTCACAGCTCCTCTGAGTCTCCGTGTGCTCCTCTCTTCCCTTCTAGTTGTAAAATGTTTTACTCAGCCAGCTTTCCTGTGGTTCTGGATGGTGTCTGTTCTGTCTTTTAGTTGTAATTTTGAAATTGTTGTGTGAGGCAGCAGCTTAGGTGTTCACCTATGCCGCCATCTTGGTTTCTCTCTCCTGTTGAACATCTTTTTATGTGCTTATTGGTATTTGTTTATCTTCTTTGAGAAATGTTTATTCAAATTCTTTGCCCATTTTCCATTGGATTATATGTCATTATTTAGTTATAGGAGTTCTTTCTTTATGTACAGTGAGTGGCCAGATTATTATTATTATTATACACTCAGTGTATATCCTATATAATAAAAGGCTAATATGCAAGTTTTCGCCTCAACCAGGAGTTCGACCAGCAGGCAGGCTGGCCAACTACCTATGTTCCCTCCCCCAGGATAGGCTGGCTGGACTCCACCTGTTGCAGAAGACCAAAGAAAACCAAGGATGCTTCATTCAGAGAAATGGAGGGACACTGTTTAATACACCTGCAGACTCAGGGAACAGTCTTCCAAGTCTGAGTGAAGAAACACTCATGGGGCTTTCCTTTATATCTCCCTCCCTGTGATCTTTGTCCCACAAACATGGATTATGCTACCGGTCCTTTTCATGGGCCTTGCAAGAAGGCTCCCAAGTGTTGGGGATCTCCAGGCCATATCTGATGGTCTGGCCTGGTGCAGCATTAATAACCCTCCCTCCGGGGCAGTGCACTGTTCACAGGGAAGGAGAGAGGGACTTAATGATAGGTTATCAGGAATGTACACTGAGCTTGCTGGCTTGGATTCAGATCACTAGCCCCTAAAATCAGGTTTACATTGGAATTAGCCCTTTTTAGCCTTCTCATTCCCCCTCTCTTACCCCCCCCCCCCACGTCCTCTTGTCCCACAAGCTTCTCTTAGCCTTGTGGTACGACTATGGGATGTTATGGTGAACATGGATGATAACCGCTCTTAACTGCTTCCAGCTAGAAAGGACCAGTGACAAAGGGGTTAGCATTCTGTGAGGGTTTTGTAGGGAATTCTGAAGTTTAAAGGCATTCCTGTCCAGTTTGCAGGCAGGCAGGGGTAAGTAGCCATCCCACACACATAGAATATTTCTGCAGGGGAGCACTAAAAGTAGGTGGTGTTTTCAGCCTTAAGGATAGAGTTGCATAGTTCATCTGGGAGGTGACCTGTTGTATGTTGGCCCTGGGTACTGCTGAAACAAATAGGAGCAACATTAATTAGCTGCACATTGGCTGTGACAGGTCCTATCATTTTTCTCATCCAATACAGTCCATCCTCCCTCATGTGCATTTTTAGTGGAGTCGTAACATGCTGCAGGCTGATAAGTACAGCTAACAAACATCTGGCTTGATGGGGCTTTCCCATAGGCTACCCGGTCTAGCATATTTGGGTAGTGGGTTTCTAAGCAAGGACATGTGGCAAGGGTCGCTATGGTAGGCAAATACGTACTAGCTAATATTATTAGTGGGAACATGTTATTCCCTCTATTTCTGTTCAGTGGGGGTCCACAACAGTGAACCGCTAAGAAAAGAGCAGTACAGTGGTACCTCGAGATATGAGTTTAATTCGTTCCGTAACCTTGAGGTGTGGGAAACTATGAGACGCTCGAGTCGTGGTAAACTGGGGGGTGGTGTGCAGCTGGCCGATCCACGCGATTACTCCTATCTCAAATGTTGCTTGTATTTCAAAGCAAAAATCGCTCGCTCGGTGGCTCGTATCTCAAAAATCTCGTCTGTTAGGGCACTCGTATCTCGAGGTACCACTGTATTATGGCTATTCCTGCAAAGCAGATGTAGCCAAGGATGGCATGACAAGGTGTAGTCCAGCAATCCATGATGAGGCCTTTGTTTCCTTGCTTGTGAGCAGCAGTAATTTTATGGAGCTTCTGTGTTCCAGCAAGAACAGATGAGTTCTCCTCCTGATACTAGTCTCGGGTTCCAGCGACACTCTTTAGGAGATAAGAGATATTAGTGTTAGGGAGAATTCAGCAGGGTGTTTCTGAATTCCTTGTAACAGGTTGATGGGCCAGATCCGTTGTCTTCTTGAGAGTAATCCTCGGGGTGTTTCTGGTCAGAGTCATCTTTTACTCAGGCTGGGCATCACTCTGCTGGTGGGCTGTCTTCACCTGGGAATGGTGGATCCAGGTATTCAGTCCTGCAACCTTGAGAGCTGTTGACTGGATAGGGTCCCCTCCAGATAGGCATGAGGGACTCCCTTTTACAGTCCTTTACCCAAACCTGGTCTCCAGGTTTATAAGGATGTACGGCTGTTCCTAGAGAGATGGATAGCCCATCAGTAACCCGTCTGTGGACCTCAAAGACAGTTTTTCCAAGTCCTTGTAATTGTTTCTGAATTTCTAAGTTCCCTATTTCCCCCAAATCTCCCTTTGGCTGAATTAAGGGAGGGGTCTACCATATAGAATTTCATAGGGAGAGAAACCTACCCTGGCCCTTGCGGCACAGCATACCCGCAAGAAGTACAAGAGGCAAGATATCTGTCCAGGGTAAGATTGTCTCTTGGCACAGCTTAGCCATAGTCTGCTTCAGAGTCTGGTTCATGCATTCTACTTTCCCTGAACTCTGAGGCCTGGAGGCTGTATGTAGGTTCCATTTAATTCCTAAAGCTTTAGCTACTTGTACTATTTCTGCTACAAAGGCCGGGCCATTATCAGACTCTATGGTCAGAGGCATTCCATACTGTGGAATTATATTCTTCAGCAATGCCTTAGTGACTTCTCTCACCTTTTCCATGCGAGTGGGATATGCCTCGACCCAGCCTGAAAAGATGCAAACAAAGACTAGCAGGCATTTATTTCCTCTGTGAGGCCCTATTTCTGTAAAATCTACTTCTAAGTCCTCAAAAGGACCTTGCTCACAGCGCTGACCTCCTATTGGTCCCACAGGACCCAGTTTGGCATTGTTCTGAGCACAGAGGAAGCAAAATTGAGAGACTGAGGCACACAAGGAAGGAAGACGGGCAATTAGGTAGTATCTGCCTAACAAAGCTTCTAGGGCAGTCTTCCCTAAATGAGTAAGTAAGTTCATGCTGCTGGAAGACTACCTTATGGGCAACTGTTCTGGGACCCTATGATCTGGGAGTATCCACCAGCCTTCCTTTGTTCTCTTGCCCCCTTCTTGCTGGGCCCATTCCTCTTCCTGAGGAGTGTACTCCGGAGGTTCAGGTAATTCGGGGCCAACATGACCCCTGACGGTGCCACTTGTTCTTCGGCAGCCAGCTTGGCTGCAGCATCAGCTCGTTGATTTCCTCCTGACACTGAGTGTTTCCCTTTCTGGTGACCTTTGCAATGGATGACGGCTATTTCCTTGGGCTCCCAGACTGCTTCTAGCAACTTTAAAATCTCATTCTGATTTTTGATTCCTTTTCCTCCGGCTGTCAAGAGCCCCAGGGATACGCAGGGTTGCAAAGGCATAGCGCGAGTCAGGGTAGATGTTGGCACGCTTACCTTTACTGAGTTCTAAGGCTCTGGCAAGGGCTCACAGTTCTGCCCTCTCTTCTGACTATCCCTCAGGCATGGCCTGTGCCTCGATCGTCTCAAAGTTTGATACCACTGCATTTCCAGCTCGTCTTTTTCTTTCATCTAAGAAGCTGCTGCCATCTGTGAACAATATCAAGTCCGGGTTTGGCAGGGGCCTATCCGTTAGATTTGGCCGGCTGCAATAAACCTCCTCTAGGACTTCCAGGCAATCATGCTAGAAAGGTGGCAGGATTAAGAGTTCTCACTGACCGAGACCGGTTTGGCTCAGTGGATAGAGCGTCAGCTTGTGGACTGAAAGGTCCCAGGTTCGATTCCGGTCGGGGGCATGTACCTTGTTTGCAGGCACATCTCCACTGTGGGGTGTGCAGGAGGCGGCTGATTGATGTCTCTCTGTCATCAATGTTTCTGACTTTCTATCTCTCTCCTTTTCTCTCAATAAAAAATCAATAAAATATTTTTTTTTTTAAAAAAAAAGAAAGAGTTCTCACTGCTTCTAATTGTACCTGCGGGTTCTCACTTAACAGGCCTTGATAAGGAGTCTTTCGAGCATGAGTCAGTGCTGCCCCCTTGCTTCCATCAGGTGACAACAGCATGGCGTACTTTTACATTTAAGTTTTGTCCTAAGGTAAGCTTATTCGCTTCCTTGACTAACAATAAAGTGGCTGCAAGGGCCCTGAGACATGGGGGCCACCCGGAGGCTACTGGGTCAGTCTGCTTGGAGAGATAGGCTACTGGCCTTTGCCAAGATCCGAACTCCTGGGTTAGAACTCCTACGGCTGCCCCACTGTTCTCATGAACAAGATTGAAATCTGGTGTCACATCTGGTAGCCCTAGTGCTGGGGCCTCAGTGAGCTTTGCCTTTATGATGATGAAGGCTTTCTCCTGTTCAGGACCCCAGTTGATGGGTGCCTTCTCTTCTCCTTTTAAAGCGTCATAGAGAGGCTTAGCCAGGTCTGAAAACCCTGGGATCCAAAATCGACAGAACCCTGCCGCTCCCAGGAATTCCCGAATCTGCCGCCAGGTGCTAGGGACTGGGATGGCACATACTGTCTGCTTTCTTTCATTTCCCTTGGGTGATCCGAAAGCCTAGATACTTGACTTCTTCCTGACAAAACTGTGCTTTTTTTCCTTAGACACCCGATAAGCTGTTTCAGTTAGAAATCTCAGAAGGGCTCGTGTTCCCTCCCAGCACTGAGCTCGTACGGAGCTGGCCAGGAGTAGAAAACACCTCAAGTCTTGTCCTGGGAACTTAGATCAGAAGCTAGTGCTCCACTAAAAAGAGTAGGGAACTCTTGAACCCTGTGGCAGTCTGGTCCAGGGGAATGGCTCCTTGGCCCCTGTAGTTGGGTTTTCCCATTCAAAAGCGAAAGGAGGAGCTGGAAGGAGCTGATCTAAGGCAGAAAAAGGCATCTTTCAGATCCAGGCATGTAAACCATTCCGCCTCTGACGGGATGAGCCCCAGAAGAGTGTAGGGGTTCGGCAGTGCTAAATGCAGGGTTATAACAGCCTCATTAACAGCCCGTAGACCCTTGACAGGGCGGTAGTCATCAGTCCAAGGCTTTTTCACAGGCAAGAGTGACGTGTTCCATGGAGACCTGCATCGTTTAACAAGTCCCCACTGAAGCAGCTGGTCTAAGTGGACCTGGATGCCTAGGCATGATTCTCTTGGAATTGGATATTGGCAGATTTTAACAGGCTGTGCCCCAGGCTTTAAGTCAATCAGCACCGGGGTGTGGTCCTTAGCCAGGCCTGGAGGATTTCCTTCAGCGCAGACCTGTGAATTCTTTTTCTAATTTAGGTTCTAATGGTGAGATCTTTGACTGGGGGCTATAAAGTCTCCATTCTTCCTCCCTTCGCACTGCTAGGGGCAGGATCATTGGGGAAGTCTCCTCACTTAGGTGAAGCTGGGCTGAGCCATTTGGAGCAAAAGTTATTTCTGCGTCCATTTTGACTAAACTGTCGCTACAGAAACACTGGGCATCTGGCAAGTACAGGAATTCGTGAATTACTTGATGACCACCAGGTTGGCATCAGCGGGGGCGGCAGCATGGTCTATGAGTCTGACCCCCAGGAGCTCCAATAAAGGTGACTTCCTTTCCCGAGAGAGGCGCTATTTTCTGTGTGACTACTGAGTGCTTAGCTCCTGTGTCAACCATAAAATCCACATCTGAGAGAACAAAGATGGTGGTGTAAGGTATACACCTATACATGCTAACTCTTGTGACCACACCAAAACTACAACTAAAATACAAAACGACTATGCCCCAGAACTATGGGAAAGCAGGTGGAGTGGAAGTTCTGCCACTAGAAGGTAAGAAAAAAGTGCATTGAGACCTGGTAGGATGTGCAGAAGCTCAGAAAGGCAGAGGTACAGAGACATGGGTGAATCAGGCTGGCATGCGCTGTTGTTTTTCAATTAGGAGGGAGTTACAAGTTCCCGACTCCCTGAACTCTAGTTTCCAGTGAGATTCTGGGGACCCAGACTCAGACAGGGAGAAACTGGATTGTCTGCCATTAGGTCGAAAAGGGAGGGTGGCTCTCTCTCGCAAAGTTGCGCACAGGAATCATTGTTTACTGCGCTGGGGTGGAGGACGAGGGACACTGAACAGAATGTGGCAGAGAGGGCTGACTGGCAGCCATTGCTGTTTGCCACACCCTAGCCTAGTGATTCCCTGAGACCCCGCCCCACCCAATTTACAAACCCAACCAGCTGTGTGCAGCGGCCTTTGCTTATGAATGAATGGCCTGCCCTCTGGCAACTTAACCTAACAAACTGCAGCTAGGTCAGACAACTCCAAAACTTCCAAACTGCAAGCAAAGAGGAGAAACCTGCAATCTCCCTTTATCATTGTCCCTTTTTAGCTGGAGGCAGTTAAGAGCAGTTGTCGTCCATGTTCACCATAACATCCCATAGTCGTAGTACCACAAGGCTAAGAGAAGCTTCTGGGACAAGGGGTTGGGGGATAGGGGGGGTGAGAAGGCTAAAAAGGGCTAATTCCAATGTAACCCTGATATTAGGGGCTAGTGATGTGAATCCAAGCCAGCAAGCTCAGTGTGCATTCCTGATAACCTATAATTAAGTCCCTCTCTCCTTCCCAGCTACTGATCTTGCAAAACCTGTTACTGTGAACAGTGCACTGCCCTGGAGGGAGGGTTATTAACGCTGGTGCCAGGCCAGACCATCAGATATGGCCTGGAGATCCCCAACACCTGGGGCCTTCTTGCAAGGCCCACGAAAAGAACCAGGAGCATAATCCCTATTTGTGGGACAAAGACCACAGGGAGGGAGATATAAAGCAAAGCCCCATGAGTGTTCCTTCACTCAGAGTTGGAATTTATGCACTGGTCCTCTAATTAATAAACACACACACACACACACACACACACACACACACACACACATACACACACACTCACACACACATACATACACACACACATACATACACCGAGTAGCCAAATTATTATGCATTCAGAGATCATAATAATGTGGCCACCCAGTAAATACAGATGCAAGTACCTTATCCGTTATGTAATATGCTAATTAATTTCTTCCCATTCTGTGGGTTGTCTTTTTACTTTATGATGTAATACGAAGTATAACAGTTTAAAATTTTAATGAAGTCCTATTTATAAATGCTTCCTTCTATTATTCGTGCTTGTAGTATCATATGTAAGAAATCATTGCCTCACTTAAGATTTTAAAGATGTACTCCTATGTTTTTTTTCTAAGAGTTTTATAATTTTTAGCTCTCACATTTAGGTCATCCATTTTGAGTTAATTTTTGTATATGGTGTAAGATACGGGTTTAGCATAATTCTTTTACACGTATATATTCCATTGTCCCAGCACCATTTGTTGAAAAGACTGTCTTAGCACCTGAATTTTACAATGGTTCTGAAAATTAGATCCAGTAAAGGGTCTGAGAATTATTGATTTTTTTTTTAATTTTTTTTTTTACAGAGAGGAAGGAAGAGGGATAGAAAGTCAGAAACATCGATGAGAGAGAGCCATCGACCTGCCGCCTCCTGCACACCCCACACTGGAGATGTGCCCGCAAGCAAGGTACATGCCTCCGACCGGAATCGAACCTGGGACCTTTCAGTCCTCAGGCCGACACTCTATCCACTGAGCCAAACCGGTCTCGGCAAGGGTCTGAGAATTAGAACTTGTTTATTTTCAGATGCACTGTGACTGCATTAAGTTTTCAACATGTGAGGGGCTGGGGAAGAGAGGAACATTCAGACTATCACAAAAGTGCTCTCCCAAAAGTTATTTTCTCTTTGGGGAAGAATGTCAGTGGCCACACTGTGTGGTGTTTAAGTCAATAAAACCATCTGCCCGTATCAGTCTGCCCAGTGTCTCATTCCAGGACAAGCCTAACTATTTGGGCAAGTTCAACTATTCATTCTGCAGAGTTCTTCTCACCATTTCTCTGAGGGCATTTCTGGGGTTTGTACTGAGCCAATATTTCTGATGTTTGCTAGAGGATGTAAGATAATACCCAAGCTATATACTAATTGTCAGTCCTCCCATATACCGCCAGCCCCTAACCACAAACACCCAGCTGTTTCTGCCCGTAAGAGAGACTAAGTCTACTAAAATCCCGAATACAATTCAATCTTTTTTCTTTTGATAATTTAGAAACAGCATCCAGAGTAGTCTTTGATATAGAAGAGAATTCTTTTCTTGCAAAGCAATCCCTTGTCCTTAAGCCCCCTTCTCTTTTAAGACCCTTCCCCCACCCCATCGCCTTCCCTACAGAAATGTTCAAGCCTTTCTGCCTCTTTTTCCCCTCTCTGTCTTGCAAATTTCACAGGCCTCTGGTGTCAAAAGGATGTTTACAGACCCTCTCCTCTACCCCAGTGGCCGCTGCTTCTGCAGAGCATCTGGTGGCTCCAGGAACTCAATACTTTGAGGTTTTCCCAGAGAGATGGGAAGACGGAGCTCTGGTTTC
>PVJN01031199.1:0-25043 GCA_004026805.1 Lasiurus borealis
TTTTTTTTTTTTTTTTTTTTTTTTTTTTTTTTTTTTTTTTTTTTTTTTTTTTTTTTTTTTTTTTTTTTTTTTTTTTTTTTTTTTTTTTTTTTTTTTTTAGTAAAAGGTATGCCATTCCCTAAGCTTAAGTTTTTGATGGCTCCCGGTTATCCTATGGAGAAAGCAAGGTAGATGTGTCTATCACTTGATAAGGCACTAGAAGTGGAGGTCACTACCCTGTTTCCCTGAAAATAAGACCGTGTCATATTAATTTTTGCTCCCAAAGATGCGCTGGGTCTTATTTTCAGGGGAGGTCTTATTTTTCCATGAAGAAGAATACGGTACACATTTATTGTTGAACAAAAGAAAAGGAAATGTATGACCTGTCTATAGTCCGGTAGTCGTTGTCATCACAAACCAGCTCACGGATGGGCCGCAGCGCAGCCGGAGCTGTTCAGGCAGTGTGAGGTCTCTTTACATCAGGAGTAGGATGCCTGACGGTAGTAGCTTCAGGGGACTTCTATTCCGGAGAGGCCTTATGACCGGGGACGTCTTATTTTCGGGGGGATGCCTTCTATTACAGCGAGAGGCAAAACTGGAAGTAGGTCTTATTTTCGGGGGATGTCTTACTTTCGGGGAAACAGGCTAACTGTTCAGGGGCTCAACTCCGGTGTTTGTAAAAGGTGCCCTGAGCAAAGCAAAGTGGGAAGTTGGGGCGGGAATCTGAAGCTCAGGTCCTTATCTAAGTGTCTGGACCTGGGTGTGAGCAGGGTCGTCACACAGTAAAAATACGAGGCCGAAACGCAAAAGCCCCGTTTTGTCCTCCCCGCCCCCCAGTACCTTCTCCTCCCCTGTCTGCTTGCTCCGTGCCCAGCACTCTGCCTGGCCTGCGTGAGGAACGCCACATATTTTTATGAGTATGTTATCCATGCACGGGTGCATCCCAACAGGATCGCTGCCATCATGTGTGTATATGGATACACAGGTCTCAACATTTCGATAGCCAGCTGCTTGTTAGCCGCATCTGGATAACCCGCAGTGCTCACTGAACAAACTCACACCTACACTTCCTGTCTGCATTCTCTCTTCCCTTTACCCGTTCTTCCTCTTCTGTCCTACTGAACGGGGTGCCGTCCACCAAGTTACCAAAGCCAGGAACTTGATGGTTACTCTAGAGACCTCTCTCAATGGCTGTGTCCAGCTGTTGCTAAGTCCTACCAACCTCTCTCTCTCTTTTTAAAAAAATAAATTTTATTGATTTTTTACAGAGAGGAAGGGAGAGAGACAGAAAGTCAGAAACATCGATGAGAGAGAGGCATTGATCAGCCGCCTCCTGCACGCCCCACAGTGGAGATGTGCCCGCAAGCAAGGTACATGCCCCCAACCGGAATCGAACCTGGGACCTTTCAGTCTGCAAGCCGACGCTCTATCCACTGAGCCAAACCGGTCTCGGCCCAACCTCTCTCTTAAACGGCCCCTTACATCTGTCCTCGCTAGCCCCCCTGTTATTCCCGGCCTCCACGGTCTCTGGGCCATCACGGTAGCCCCTCAAGTCCTTGCTTGGGTTTGGCTCCTTCCCTTCCCAGCAGTCCCTCTGCTTTCCGTCACATTGTCTTCCCAAATGCAGAGCTGATGTCTCCTGGGTGGCCTCAGCCTGCGGTGGAGATGGCTGCTCCCTGCTCCTCCCCTGCACCCACTTCGGCCACGTACGGCCGGGCCAGGCGCTGACTCAGATGCCCTGTTCCCGCTCAGTCTTCTGGCAGATCTGACCGCCCTTCCACGCACCAGCCCAAGGCCTCCTGCCTCTGGGCTTCGTCACTGCCGTTCATCCATCACGGGCTGCGCGCAGGCCAGCCTCTGCACTGGCTTTGGGCTCCTGAGTGCAGACACCGTGACTGTTAACCTGAGTGTTCCCCCAGGTTTGGGCCAATGCTAGGGCTGTCCCTGGAGGCCAGTTCCCCTGAGGTCCCCAGCGGCCAGTTCCCCTGTACGCTGATGCTGTGGCACTGGTACTACTATAAAACCTAGCATGTTGGCATTTCCTGTGCCAAACGCACACAGCCCTTTCATAAGCTGGGGAGGAAGGTCTCTATGGGTTACAAACCTAAGCCTCCACATTTTTGGAAGTGGAAAAAAAAATTTTTAAATATATTTTATTGATTTTTTTTACAGAGAGGAAGGGAGAGAGATAGTTAGAAACATCGATGAGAGAGAGACATCAATCAGCTGCCTCTGGCAAGCTCCCTTATTGGGAATGTGCCTGCAACCAAGGTACATGCCCTTGACCGGAATTGAACCTGGGACCTTTCAGTCCGCAGACCGACGCTCTATCCACTGAGCCAAACCGGTTTTCGGCAGGAAGTGGAAAATTTTAACCATCTGCCGTCCTCTTAACCAAGTGCTTCATTTTGATGTCCAGATTTGCCCCACCTGGAGGTTGGGAAGTTGCCCCTTTAAAAAATTAGGTTGGGGTAGAGAAGAATATATTTCTTGTTAAAAGATTTTTATTTTAGTGTTGACTTTTAGAGAGAAACATGGATGCGAGAATGAAACCTCTATTGGCTGCCTCCTGCTCCCCCCCTACCAGGGATCCAACCCACAAGCTGGCCTGTACCCTGACCAGCAATCTAAGGGGCAGCCATGTTTATTGCTGGTGTCACAAAGGACCACAATCTGGGTGGCTGAAAACAGCATAATTTATTCTGTCACAGCTCCGAAGGCCAGAGGCCCAGCATCAGTACCGCTGGGCTGGAATCGAGTTGCCGGCAGGACCCTCTCCTTCTGGAGGCTCCAGGGGACCAGCCATCCCTGCCTCTTCCAGCTTCCGGTGGCTGTCAGCACTGCTCAGCTTGTGGCCACATCACTCCAACTTGTGCCTCTGGGGTCACAGTGCCTTCCCACTGAGGATCATCTCTTCCTTCTGTCTCTCTTAGAAGGACAGTTGGGATGACATTTAGCCACCCTTCCTCCAAAAATCAAAGATAATCTCCCCATTTCAAAATCTGTAACTTAATCACATCTGCAACGACCCCTTCTTTTTCATACAAGGTAATATTACAGGTCCCAGGGATTAGGATATCTTTGGAGGTGATATCCAACCTCCTACAGGTGAGGCCGGTTTCCTCTGTGCATGCTAGCAGTGGGGGCACGTCTTTGAAAAGCAGGAGAGAGAGAGAGAGAGAGAGAGAGAGAGAGAGAGAGAGAGAGAGAGAGAGAGAGAACAGACAAGGGAATTGGACTGGAAAGTGGTGACAATGCTAGATTGCCCTGTGCATGGTTTATGACCGTCACCTTTATTGTGAACACAATACTCAAATATGAAATGCTCAGTTAGACTGGATCTGAAGGGGCCATGGCTCTTGTCTGCAGCATGGTTGATACTGGGTCAGGCTAAGTGTCAATCCCACGGGGATTGCCTTTAAACATTGTCGTAAAAAAAAGAAAAGAAAAAGAGGGACACTAAGATGAAGTGCCTTCCAGCCAGAAGCACTGGCCTGCTGTGTGCTCCCCCCTCTTAGAAGGGCCTCATTGCCTCTGGCTGTCTCTGCTCCCTGCCTTGGTCCTTTAAGATCAAGGACACTTCAGAGACTTCCAGTTCAGACTGATAGTAACTGAATTGCATCAGCACCTCCATACCAGTTTCTAGCAACCCTTTGCCTTCAGCAAGACTGTAGGACTCTGTGTGTGTAGGCAAGTGTGTGTGTGTGTAACAGCAGTAGTGATTCTGAGTGTTTGATTCTGGACTGTAAATCAGACTATGGACTTAGGTGGGGTTGCTTATGTAGTAATCCATAAGTTGTATCGTGAGAGGAGGCGAAGAATACAAATTCTTTAAAAGGTTGCCGAAATCCATTTGGCTCAGTGGATAGAGCCTTAGCCTGCGGATTGAAAGGTCCCAGGTTCGATTCCCGGCAAGGGCATGTACCTTGGTTGCGGGCACATCCCCAGTGGGAGTTGTGCAGGAGGAAGATGATCAATATCTCTCTCTCATCCATGTTTCTAACTCTATTCCTCTCCCTTTCTCTCTGTAAAAAATCAATAAAATATATTTTTTAAAAAAGTGCACCATGGGATTTCTGTGAAAAGAAAGACAGACTTCACCTTCCCCAGGCTGAGAAATGGGGTGAAGATTGACAGCTACTGTTGAACAGGCATCTGCCCTCAACTGTGAGTGGATCCACACAGCCAGCATGCTCTTGGGGAATGATAAATCCCGTTTCACATGCCAGAAAAGTGAGGCTCATTAAGGCTGGGAGGTGGAGGATGGGGATTGGAATCAGGTCTGGCAGCGAAATCCAGGACCTTTCACATGAGCTGCTCTGAAAGTATTTCCAGGGTGTTGGGTGCAGTTTGCTCCCCAGTCAGCCCTGTGTCTTCTCTCCCTCCTAAGAGGAAGAGGGGGGACGCAGAGCACAGAGCTTTGGACGGAAGCTTTGGGAAGAGAGCAGGGGGTAAGCTAGAAGGAAGCCAGCCAGAAGCAGAGGATTCGCCCTTCACAGCCTGTCTGGTGACTGAGATGTAGATGAGCTACTAGGATGAGTGAGGCGTGGCCCGGCCAGTGTGCTCCGTGGTTGAGCGATGACCTCTGAACCAGGAGGTGATGGTTTGATTCCCGGGCAGGGTACACGCCAGGTTTGGGGATGTTCGAGTTTTGGGCTCAATCCCTAGTGTGAGGCATGCAGGATTAATGCAGGAGGCAGTCGATTAATGATTCGCATCATTGATGTTTCTAGCTTTCTCCCTTTCTCTCTACAATCAATAAAAGATAAAAATAAAAAGGACATAAGGATCCTAGGATTCTTTAAAATATATTTTTTTTTAAAAGAGTGAGGTGTGTGGGATAAGGTCCAGTCTGTTTCTTGCCCAGTCAGCGTTATGGTTTATGTGCCTGGTCTGGCTGAGGCTCTGGGTCAGAAAGATGAGGACTGCCTTCAAAGGACTGCCATCCTCTCCAGGGAAACAGGCGTGAGCACTCAGTCCCAGTGGTCAATACGAGAGTCCACTCGTGTGCTCAGGACGGTGAGACCCGAGGGGAGGAGGGTCTGTGGCCTGGTGCCCGTGCCGGCCTCGGTCCTCCCAGTGCCATCAAGGGCGCTCTGGAGTCCAGCAGAGCAATGGCCACGCACCAGGGGATCCAGCTTTGTCCCTGCCATAGGCTGTGCTGGTTCGGGGGGACAGGCAAGAGGGAGCTGACCACAGAGGTTCTGGATTTCTAGACCCAAACCCCGGATTGTGGGAGAAAGTGATGAACTGACCACAGGGCCTTGGGCTGGGCAGTCCTTTCCAAACAGCTGTCCCTCACTCCCCCTCCCCCCAAGCAAAACGAGTTGTTTCTTATCTCGACATTTCAGAACAGCCGAGCACGCTTGTCCTAGGTGGATGGACCTCCAGGCTCATGTGGTTTTGGGCACATAACAAAAGATGGTTCAAGCCGAAACCGGTTTGGCTCAGGGATTAGAGCGTCGGCCTGCGGACTGAAAGGTCAAGTTCGATTCCAATCAAGGGCGTGTATCTTGGTTGCGGGCACATCCTCAGTAGGGAGCGTGCAGGAGGTGGCTGATCGATGTCTCTCTCACATTAATGTTTCTAACTCTCTATCCCTCTCCCTTCCTCTCTGTGAAAAATCAATAAAATATATTAAAATAAAAAAAAGATGGTTCAAAATGCAACTACGTAAGTGTATCTGATCCTAAAGCTATTCTTAAGAGACCAGAGCTGTGACTTTTTCTTCCTCCTTTCCTTTTTTTTTTTTAAATTTTGTCGACTTTAGATCATTACCCTTCTCTTTTAGTAAGAGCCTGCAGTCCTCGTCCAGATCGTGAGTCACCTCCTGAAAAAAGAAAACGAACGTGCATTCAGATCTCATTTGAAAAGGACTTTCTGTTACTTAATCATCTCCAAGTTTTATGTGAGTATTTGGCATTATTTTCTGCTGTTAAACTTGACACATTTTAAACATCAATATTTCCCCCAAAATTTATATTGAAGTAACACTTTTAGAACTCGGCTGGATGACACATTCTAGAACTCGAAGTTTGCTTATGAAGCACTGTCCTAAAAACTGGGTCAAATGACTTAACCCGCTGTCTCCATTACCCAGCAGCCCCTTACCCCCGCCCCCCACCCCTTCTTCTACCCACCATGTGACTCAGTTGATTTGGTACGCTGTCTGGTTCCCTGATATCTGTGAAACTGCTCCCTAAAAATAGCCTGTTCCTTTTATGCTTTTTCTTTTTTTTTTTATTTTCCCATAAAGTTGGCAAGTTATTGTCACTGTTTCCACACTTTGAAAGGTGACGGGGTGGTGCTGACCCATGGTCAAGAACTCCGATGTCATCTATGCTTCAACCAAACCTGCACATTGAATTCTGAACTTGAGGGCATATAATTTGCTATAAGAAGTCTAGAACTTTCAAATAATGGTGGAAATATTCCCAAGAATTTCTGACATAGAAAAATCAAGTTAAATTGTAAAAATGAGAAGTTTGGAGTACATGCCGGGGAGGTCAAGGTAGAAAACATGTTTGGGCACCCATCCCTCCGAAATCCGGATTTCCTTTGCAGAATTAGTTCCCCCTTTGTTAACGTAAAACATTCAAATCGGTAAAGAATTTTTGTGAGTCTGTTTGAGCCAAACTGTCGACCTATGCCGGGAAGCAGAACCTCAACGAATTAGATGATGCTCTGGAGAATGGCGGGTTACATCTGTATTGATACATTGCCCTCAAAGGAAAGGACGTAGGTGGGTGAATTGAAATCCATTGGTGATAGACTAGAGAGGCGGAAGAAAGCAAAACTGGGGGGCCGGGGGAGGAAACCCCTGGGATTGTAAAATAGGCCCACACTTAGGTGGGTGCAGGAACAATTAACATGATAATAATGAAGGAATTTGTGGTATTTGCCCTGGTGCCCAGCATATTAGGTTGTGCCCCAAGGGGTCCAGACAAAGGGAAGTTACAAGTTACCCAGACATTTCAAGGGTCTGTTATAGATGCAAAAAGACAGAGAGTCTCAGTGAAGGTAAAAGTTGACCTAGTCCGTGGAGATATGGGCCTAGGATGCAACTACCCACCGGCACTGCTTTCAGTCAAAGTTTCATTTCAGACCCTCCTCTGTGGTGACTTCCAGTCTCTGAGTTTGCAGACCGCCCTGCAGGCCTCCCCTGCGCCTGTCAGGGCAGGTGTGGCCCCTTTCCTCCATAGCTTGCAGTCGGTGGGTTGGAGCCCATTTCATCGTGATGTTACGCTTGTCAGGTTGGTGTCACCACTGTCATCAGCAGTGTAACGTCATTCTAAAAGTGAGCCCTGGGCTCTTTCCCCTGGGATGGAAATGAGCACCACCAGAATTCTGTATGAAAAGTAAGATCCTCTCACTGCCTTCATTGCCCTTTACTGGCCTAGAAAGTGAGTGGCCTGTCTTGGGCTCAGATGCCAAAGAATCTATGTGTTCACCAGGACAGTTATGCTATAACTACAGGCCTGGTGCATGAAATTCGTGCACAGGGGATGTGTCCCTCAGCCCAGCCTACACCCTGTCCAATCTGGGATCCCTCTCACAATCCAGGACTGCTGGCTCCCAACTGCTTGCCTGTCTGGCTTCCTGATTGCCCCTAACTGCTTTTGCCTGCCAGCCTGATCACCCCCTAACCACTCCCCTGCCAGCCTGATTGATGCCTAACTGCTCTCCTGCCAGCCTGAGTGCCCCTAACTGCCTTCCCCTGCAGGACTGGTCACCCCTAACTGCCCTCCCTTGTAGGCCTGGATCTCCCTCAACTGCCCTTCCCTGCAGGCCCGGTTACCCCCAACTTCCCTCCTCTGCTGGCCTGGTCAACCCTAACTGCCTTCCCCTGCAAGCTTGATTGCCCCCAACTTCCCTCCCTTGCAGGCCTTGTCCCTCCCAACTGCCCTTCCCTGCTGGTCATCTTGTGGCAGCCATCTTGTGTGTTGGAGCAACAGTCGATTTGCATATTACTCTTTTTTTGTTAGATATAATACAAATTCTTGTACTACGCCATTTTACCTGTACTCAGTTCTCTAGTATCACAGGCTAGAGCATTAAACAACAGAACTTCTCTTCCAGTTCTAGAGGCAGACATCCAGAATCCCAGTGTCAGCAGGGCCCTAGGCTCTGGGTGAGAATCCTTCCTGCCTCTTTCAGCGTCTGTGGGAGCCAGCACTCCTTGGTGTTCCTTGGCTAATGGCTGCATCACTCCCATGTTCACTTCTGTCTTCACACGGCCTTCTTCCTATGTCTCCTCCGTCTTCATGTAAGGGCACCGGTCATTAGATTAGAGACCACCCTACTCCAGGCTGACCTCATCTGAACTTGATGACATCTGCAAAGACCCTATTTTCAAGTAAAATCACATTCATGGTATTGGGGGTGAGGACTTCACCTATCTTTTTTGGGGAACACTTTCAACCTGCAACAGGATTGCTTCTGAAAACCTCTGAAAGTTGTGGATAGGTATTTTCATTCCAGGCACTTGAAATAAGGTATTTTTAATAAATGTATTTCATAAACAGGCACTGGGTAATGGACGCAGCAGATGTTAAAATGTGCACTGCGTGTCGGCCATGCTGTGTTAGAGTTTATTAATAGGTTTGGGAGTGTGAAGGAACCAAAGTCCTCTGAATGTACGTAGAAACATCCTGTACTCTGACTTTATGGAAAGCAGCCATTCATTCGTTCATTCAACAAGTACTTACTCCATTCTAGGGGACATGAATGAGAAAACGGGTTATAAGGACTCGGTCCTCGCTCTGCCATCCCCTTGGAATTGTCGGTCAGTATCCAAGAGTGGGGTGTTATTTTTCCTTGTCCCTCACCCAACTTTTCATCTAACCGGTCCAGCTTTAGCTCTGGCTTGGAGCTCATCTTGAGTGGTTTTTTTTTTCCCCTCTAAACCTCCCATTTTCCACTCCAAGTCAGGGTGACCTCCACATCCCGGGGCTGGTATCCAGCAGGGAGACACGTGTGATGTGAATTTATGTTTGTGTCTTGCTTGTGGCCGGACCTGTGGGAGCTTCCGTGCTTATCTGCCCTGTTCTGGGTGTGAAGGACAGTGTTCGCAACAGTGTCCTTTGGACACACGCACCGATGGCGGATACCATGCCCACGGGGGCCCAGGGTATTATTGACAAAATTCAGAATCTTTGTGAAGGGCCCTACCTGGGTTGGCTCAGTGGATAGAGCATCAGCCTGTGGACTGAAGGGTCCCAGGTTCCACTCCAGTTAAGGGCACATGCCTGGGTTGCAGGCTTGATCCCCAGTGTGGGGTATGTAGGGGGCAGCCAATTGGTGATTCTCTCTCATCATTGATGTTTCTCCCTCCCTCCCTCACTCCCTTCCTCCCTCCCTCTCTCCCAACCTCCTTTCCGCTCTGAAATCAATAAAAAAAAGAAAGTTAAAAAAAAATCTTGGTGAAGGGAATAAAAGCCAATGTCATGTGAATAATGAAGTGCTTGCCATTTCATATGAAAAACAATAAATATAGTGCATTACTCAGGGTTCTCCAGAGGAATAGAACCAGCAGGGTGTGTGTGTGTAGCAACGGGAACTGTCATACCCAGCTGGAGGGAATGTGAAATATTTCCACCACGTTGGAAGACAGCTGAGCACATCCTCATGTAGTTAGTTAAACATGTGCTATCCTCCACGACCCACCAATGTCGTTCTTAGAGTGACATTCCCCAAGAGAAACATCCAGCAGCTTTATCTCCTAACCCAGAGAACAGCGCCAGTGGCCATTAACTGGGGCCCGGTACAGCAATAGTGTCACGTCCACGCAGTGGACACTCGTCCTCCGTAATAAGCAATTACAGGAGAGGGGGGATGACCTCAGGAACACCTTGCTCAGCAAAAGAAGCCGGACACAACAGCTACATACTGTATGACTCTATTCACATGACAGTCTAGCTCCATACTATATGACTCTATTCACATAACAGTCCGGCTACATACTGTATGACTATTCACATGACAGTCTGGCTATATACTGTATGATTATTCACATGACAGTCCAGCTCCATATTGTATGACTATTCACATGACAGTCCAGCTCCATATTGTATGACTATTCACATGACAGTCCAGCTACATACTGTATGACTATTCACATGACATTCCGGTAAAGGTAAAACTACAGGGATGTAAGTCAGGGGTGCTGAGCATGGGGGAGCTGATGGATCGCAAAGGCACCTAAGGAACTTCTGGAGGTAATATCTTTAAAAAAAAAATATATATATATATATTTTATTGATTTTTTTTACAGAGAGGAAGGGAGAGAGATAGGAAGTCAGAAACATTGATGAGGGAGAGACATCGATCAGCCGCCTCCTGCACACCCCACTGTGGAGATGTGCCCGCAAGCAAGGTACATGCCCCCAACCGGAATCGATCCCAGGACCTTTCAGTACGAAAGCCGACGCTCTATCCACTGAGCTACACCGGTCTGGGCGGGAAGTAAGATCTTGACTGTGGTCTGATGACATGGTTCTCAACAATTCCAGAATGTTGCCCCAAGAGGAGTGAGTGTTACCACCGGTACATTTCTTTCACGTCAATAAACCCGTCTTAGAGAGAAGAACATCAAGAATGCCAAACAGCCGAAACCAGCTTGGCTCAGTGGATAAAGCATGGGTCTGCGCACTGAAGGGTCCCAAGTTCGATTCCGGTCAAGGGCATGTACCTTGGTTGCGGGCACATCCCCAGTAGGGGACGTGCAAGAGGCAGCTGATGGATGTCTCTCTCTCATAGATGTTTCTAACCCTCTATTCCTCTCCCTTCCTCTCTGTAAAAAATCATTAAAATATATTAAAACAAAAGAAAGAATGCCAAATAAACTCTCCTTACAAAGGTCTGAAAGCTTAACTTCATAGGGCCCTGATGTTTCCTGAGATCTTGCTGTGCTCCCCCCTTTCCTCCCTCCTCCCCACCCGAACAGCCCAGAGGACAGAACTGTAGAACAGTCCCTCCTGAGTCTTTATTCTTGGCATTTAGGTTTGGAGCATCACCCGCACACCATCTCTGAAAGTCAGAGGCCATAAATCGCTGCTGGCTGCCTTCACCCAGGGATGGCCGGTCCAATCTTCGCTGATGCTTTAACGCCGGCACTTAATTTCTCTATAAACAGAACGTTAGGAAGCAATAACTTTGGCAAGCGAGGCGGCGGAGATTGGTTTTTCTCTGCGACATTTTTATGAGCAGAAACGTGAACGGTGGAGTCAGTCTGTAGTTTTGGTGAATGTGTTGGGAGCGAGGAGTCAAACACTAGGATGTTTCTAGACCTTGAGAGAAAACGCTAGCTGGAAAACGGCACCGTTTGGGAGCCCAGGTGTAGTGCCGCGTCCTGAGAACGTGGGAAATAGGGGACTGATGGGGGTCCTGGGAGGCAGGCGGGTGGGCTTGCTCCTTTGCCCATGCTCTTCCCAAGTGCCGTGGCCCAGTCCCACGTGGCGGAAGTGCCCAGGCAGTGCCACAGTCGGCAGCAACGTGAGAAACCAGGATGCAAGGCCTTGATGTTCTGCCCAGAGCATTTTGCCTGACCTTTGGAAGGAAAGTTTGTTTGGCATTCTTTTTTCTTTTTTTTTTAAATGATTTTTTACAGAGAAGAAGGGAGAGGAATAGAGAGCTAGAAACATCGATGAGAGAGTCTCTGGGGACGACTAAGCCGTGGGTACAAGCCAGGAGTGTCCCCCGCTGGTGCATGCTGTTCGAGTTGAGTTGAAATAAATGGAGAAATGGCCATAGTGCTGGATAACGGACCCGCCTCCCTCTTCGGTTCCTGGGTCTGTGGGGCGATCGTGAACTCCAGGCACAGAGGTGATGTCATTTTACACTTTTGCAGGTTGCGGTGTCCTTCCCTGAGCTTATGCTTCCAGATCTGATGGGCGCCCCGCCTCTGAGGGTGTGGGGTGCGTGATACCGGGGTTATTTTTGTCTTTTTAGTCATCGTTCAACATCTTTTACCATTTTAACTGTGCAGGCTGAAAACACACACACACACACAAAAACGCTTTTTTCCATATAATAATCGTCTGAGCTCAGAAAAGCCAGTGTTGTTACTCATTGTCACCAAAACCCAGATGGTATTTTCATTCCGAGCTCAAATTGGCTTCTCACTTCTTCCTAGGCCTGGACGCGCCTTCAGATTTCCATTTATTGGGTCAAGCTGTTCTTTCATCAACCGGAGAGCGCAGGGCACACGTGCTTCTTAGTCTCTTCCAAACGGAGATAAAGACGTTTTTTAAAAAGGCATGTTTACGTTTATATATATATTTTAACGAGAGAAAAGAAAGGTGTCCTCCACGCTAGATAACGTTTCATAAATAACAGTTTGCAGACGGCAGAGGCCAATGGAGGAAGGGCTGTGTCTGAGCCGGTAGATGGGGTGATTGTGGTGATGACTGCACAACCCTGTGAATGTACTAAAAAGGTTGAATCTTAACGCATTAAATGGGTGAGTATATGGTGGTTACCATAAAGCTGATACAACAAAAAGAAGCAAGGAACAGAAGGGGCCCGACTGGGGTGGCCTGTCTGGGGTCAGCAAGGTGACGTCGGAGCCTCCTCCCTGGCCCTGCAGCACAGCCCTCCTCCGGCCCGTGCTCCAGCTTTGAACCTGGTGGCCCTCCCGGGGAAATTCCTGTGCCGTCCTTTCATCTGGAGAGAGCCGGCCTCCACGCAACGGCTCTTCCCGGAGCAAATGGTGGCAGAGCGGCCCGAGGCCCTGGGCGCAGGTCAAAGGTCTGTGAGCAGACTGGGTTCTCGGGGTTGTGCAACTGAACGGATACATGAGTGGCAGGAATACAAACACGCAGCATTTCAGCATCGAGGTTCGACGTTCCACCAAGTCTCATCTTTTAAAAAAAAATATTTATTGATCTGAGACAGAGGGGAGGAGAGAGAGGGCAGGAGAGAGAGAGGGAGAGGGAGAGAGAGAGAGAGGCTGCTGAACACCTGCTTGGTACCAGAGGGAGGGAGAGAGAGAGACATCAATTTGTTGTTCGCCTTACTCCTGCATTCTTGCTTGCTTCCTGTATGTGCCCTGACCGGGGATCGAACCCGCAACCTTGGTGTATCTGGAAGACCCTCTAACCAGCTCTGCCAGGGCCACAAGTTTAATCCTGACCTGATGCTCAGTCTGTCAACCACTGCCATTGGCATGAAGCTCATTCTTTCCACGTGGAGTCACGCGGAGTCACGCCTTCTGGGTCGCAGAGAATGGAAACAGACACGCAGCTCTCAGCGCTGTAGGATTCTAAGACACCACTCCTCGGCGATAAGGGTGCGTTATGTCCACTCAGTTGGAAACTCAATACGGGAACATGGTCACAGGGTCCGATCTATTCCTCGTGGTCTTCGGGTAATAACAGGGCACCCGGAACCAGTTCTGATGTTAAAAAACTTGTTTCTAAATTAATTTGCCTTAAATAATCAATGTAGCTGCCCATTGCCATCCAATCTGCATAGGGGTCGGGGGACTGAATCCGTTGGCAAGGATGGATTTGGAGTGGAGTGGCCTTCCATCAAGAGTGCTGTGGCCGCACCAGAAGTCAGCCATGACCTTCCTGCATCGAACTGGCTGCCCCTCACCACAGCCGGCTGGGTGAGATCTGAGAGGGTAAGATACAGAAGCTGTGGAGGCAGAAGGCAGGTGCCTGCAGGCATCTATGCATGCTCCCACCTCCAGACCCCCAAGACCCGTGGATCCCAGTGTCCTGGCTTTTACCACCTCCCCCACTGCCACCGTCATCATCATGCCCTCCTTGGGAAATCCCCCTGTCCTCCAATCTGTGTCACATCAGCCGAGGCTGGTGTTCCCTGGAGTCGGCTCACCAGAGCTGGGTCAGCCTCGCAGAGGGGAGGGCTGCGAGCTCAAAGTCAGCTTTGTTAGCTTTGAAAATGGGAGTTTTCAAGTGCAGCCAACTCCTCATTGACACTGGCATCTGGCTGAGAGCGGGGATTTGTGTGTGAATGCAGGCCTTGCCCCCCGTCGCCTCGGCTATGGTGGCCCCAATTTGTCCTCCAGAACAGCCCTCAGAGGGAGGCGGGGGAGGGGTCTGCCCAGCTTGGGACATGGAGACGTGGGACAGTGTGACCTGGTTTGGAAGCTGATGGGGGGGGGGGGGAGTGACCTGGACAGAGTGATGAGTGAATGAATAGCCCCCCGGGTTTCCGTGAGGCTCAGGGGTGGCCCTTTCCGCAGGGAAGCAGGAAGTGAGCCCCAAAATCAAAGGGGTTTGCTTTGTGGGATTGCGTTTAGGTAACAAGGCCCATTTCTGCCCCAGCTTCCCCAAAGATTCCCAGGTGGCTCCATCATCAAGGTCCCTGGACTTGCCAGGGACTCTAGGTAGGTGTGGGGACCCTTTTATTCTGACACCACAGCCGTCTGCACCCCCACTTTTGCCTGATCGGCAGCAGGCCAGCTGCCCAGAGTGTCTGGAAGCTTATCTGGGGCGTTCTCCTCCTCATCCCCTGGAACTGAGGCTGAGCTCCCCTCAGCGTCTGCCCGACTCCCCACCAGAGACAAGTCTGGTGGCTCTGGAAGAAGCATCTGCTTCCTTGACTCAGCCTCCCTTTAAATATATTTTATTGATTTTTTTACAGAGAGCAAGGGAGAGGGATAGAAAGTCAGAAACATCGATGAGAGAGAGACATCGATCAGCCGCCTCCTGCACACCCCACATTGGAGATGTGCCTGCAACCAAGGTACATGCCCCCGACCGGAATCGAACCCGGGGCCTTTCCGTCTGCAGGCCGACGCTCTATCCACTGAGCCACACCGGTTCCGGCTCAGCCTCACTTTACAACACAGCTCAGCACTATGACTCGTCTCCTCTCTGTGTCCCACACGGCACAGGGGGGAACCAGGCCACTCAGCAGATTACGGTGCGCGATGTGGGGGGAGCGCAGCCTTTGCCTCTTGTTTTTGAAACAATAAGGCAGAACCTGGCAACGGACTCTCCCATGTTTACCCGAGGCACGGTGGGTGGGATCTTTAAGGATAGTCTTTATGCAAAGCGAGTCTCAGGGGAGAAACGTACTTGGCTCCCCAGCGACTGTGCTGGAGGAGGGAGAGGAATTCTGGGAAACCAAACCTGGGTTTCGGCATCGCTAGTCCAAACAGTGGGGAGCCATTGGTTTCCATGTCTGCGGGGAGCTGGGTGACCTCATTGTGCTTGGTCCAGTGGGACTGCCCCTGGGGATGGGCCTGTACATGGTGGTGGGTGGGGGTGGGGGGAGGAAGGAGGAGATTCTCACCATTTCTTATCCATCTGAAAGGTACCCTTTGCATATGGTAGCATTTAGAACAGCGGTTCTCAACCTATGGGTCGTGACCTGTTTTCTGGTGGTCTTAGGCTCTACAGCAGTGGCCCACAGGTAGAGAACCACTAGCAGGGTCGCCTAAGACCATCAGAAAACACAGAGATTTACATGACGATTCACCATAACACGAGGAACTGTACTAAATGGTCGCGGCCTTAGAAAGGTTGAGAACCACTGATTTAGAAGGTAAGTAAAGCAATACCAAGAAACGATAGAAGGCCTGAAGAACTTGACTGTGGCCGAATGAGATTTATTTTAAGCTTCTGAGGTCATCGCCGCCGTATTTCATTTTCTGAGCCATGCGCCCTGCCTGGAAGCCGGAGACGCCCCACTGCAGCGTTGGGTCATTACCACACGGCGCAGACAGAAGCCAGGTGTGAGGTCACTGGCGGTGGCTGCCAAGGCCGATCTGAATCAGACCCGCCACCCCGGCCGCACGGTTGCACTTTCCGATCCCGGGCCACGCAGGGCGCTGGGCTGTGAGGAGCTGAGGTCCCGGGGAGCAGACAGCTCACGGCACCGCCTCGCCCCTGCTGCCCCGTGAGGGCACGGGGAGAAGACGGCTGTCCAGGAACCCGGAAGCAGGTAATCTCCAGACGTCGAAGCTGCCAGAAATACATTTCTCTTGTTTGTATGTCGGTCCCAAGACCAGGCAAGACACAGTCTCTCTCTCTATCCTTTCATATGAACACATACACACGGATACATACATGTTTTCTATGTGTACATCTTTTCATATACATAATGTCTATGTGTATATTTTCACTACCCACGCACTGCATTCTCTTACAGCACCAGAACGCCGTTATCAAAATCAGGAAACAGCATTACTACGTCCTCACCTCATCCACTGTCCATGTTTAAATATAGTGCCCTTTCTAAACGTTAGAAACATGTAGGTCTGGTTAACATTTCTTGTTTTATTATTTTTTAAAAATATATCTTGATTGATTTCAGAGAGGAAGGGAGAGGGAGAGAGAGAAACATCCATGATGAGAGAGCATCATGGATCAGCTGCCTCCTGCACGCTCCCTACTGGAGATTGAGCCTGCAACCCGGGCATGTGCCCTTGACTGGAATCAAACCAGGACCCTTCAGCCCACAGGCCGACGCTCTATCCACTGAGCTGGCTAACCGGCTAGCGCAGTCTGGTTAGCATTCATGGTGACTGTAGAAGACTGTTTGGTTCCCGCTTCCCCCACCAGTCCATCTGCACAAGGAGACAATGATGGCGGATTTTGCTCAGGACCAGGATGGCTGGAAATGGGGCGATTTCAGGGACATTCTCCCCGGTCCGGGCTGCTGGCCGGGCCCATGGTCCATCCTCACAGGTTCCTTCCCTGGGGAGAGTACAGGAGGCTCTGGCCGCCCTTCCTGTTCCACGAAGAAGGTCTGGAAGGTTTGAAAAACATTCAAATAATGACTTGTCCAGAGATGACTTCTTCTGAGGGACAGAGGGACACCTTTTGGGGGGAAGGAGAGAGGTAGCCGCTGACGATGAGTAAAATGGAGTCGTACAAAATTGTTGTTCACAGCAAATCCAATGCCCCTTTCCGGCTCCTCTCCCGGTCAGCATCCTCCCAGGATCACACGCTGCCCTTAGCTGTCAGGACCACCAGGACACAGAGCGGAAGTGTCCTTTCCACTTTCTTCCGTAAGGTACGGACAAGAGCTCGTGGCAGAAGCATTGCTTTCACTAAAAGACCTGGAATCCGCAAATCCTCCCCATCAATCAGCGGACAAAATTAAATTCCACAAAACCGATGCGGGCGCACCTCTCGGGGCTGACAGCGGGAGCACGGGCTGTGGTTGGAAGCTCTGTAGGCCTACCCCGCCCCCCCCGCATCCCCCTTGTCCGGAGTCTGTTATTTGGATGGAACACCTGCTTCTGTTCTTCAGCCTGGGGTCAGGCGCTGTTTTTGTGTAAAAAGGCGGATTTCTGGCCACGTTCTTTGCCCCCGTGAATTTCATTACGAAAACTTCCCGAGCTACGAAGGAATGAAAGGCTCCCAGTCGATTAAAGCAGTGCGCTCGCTGCCAGGTTTCGACTGGACCGGCCTGTCTCTCCATAACGGAGTAATAAGTAATTCTTTGTCCGGAGCGGGTCGGTCACCCCAACCTCAAAGCCCTTTGTGGTGGCTTATCTCGCAGGGCCTGTGTGGGCAGATGAGGGCGGGGAGGTGATGAGCAGATTGCTCTTGGCCACACGCTCCAGGTCTCAAGCCAGCAAGGGATTCAGACCAGAGCCTCCTGACGACGCAGGCCGAGACCTCTGGGCCCCAGCCTCCGGCAGGTGAGACGTGCTGAGAGCCATAAGCAACAGGAAGATCCATTTTAGTCAGGCTTTTACCTAAAATAATAATAATAATAATAGCTGAAATCGGTTTGGCTCAGTGGACAGAGCATCGGCCTGCAGACTAAAGGGTCCCAGGTTCGATTCCAGTCAAGGGCAAGTACCGTAATTGTGGGCACATCCCCGTAGGGGGCATGCAGGAGGCGGCTGATCGATGTCTCTCTCTCTCATCGATGTTTCTAACTCTCTATCCTTCTCCCTTCCTCTCCATAAAAAAATCAATAAAATACATTTAAATAATAATAATAATAAATAATAATTTATCATTGATAACATTTTTTACCAAACAGCAAAAGGTCCAAGATATTTCATGAGTGACTAGAAGACATTACACATTAAGTAAACCCAGCCTGAGTCACACATTTGATTTTTCTTTTCTTTTTTTAAATTTTCTTAAAAAAATTTTTTTATTAATGTATTACATGTGTACATATCTTCCCATTTCCCCCTCTCACTCACAGGCGTGCCCTCACCCCCCAGTGTCTTGCATCCATTGGTTGTGCTTATATGCAAGCATACAAGTCCTTCGGTTGATCTCTTATCTCCCCCACCTCTTCCTAACCTTCCCGCTGTCATGTGACAGTCTGTTTGACGCTTCCACACATTTGATTTTTCGCCATGGGGTGTTGAAGGTGGTTGTACCTTCTTAAACGTGCTTTAAGAGTGACAACAAAGACAACCGTTTCTGGAAAAGCTGCACTTACCTGCAGGAGAGGAAGATGAAGCTCATAGTGTACAGAGAGTTTGTCCAAGGTGACGCCGGGGTAAGAGGTGGAGCCAGGCTGTTTGAGAGGTCCCCACCTCAGAGGCCGCCATTCCAGAGGTTACACCTTTGGAAGTCACCACCTCAGAGGTCACCATCTTGGAGGTCATTCACCAAGAGGTCACCACCGTGGGACCTGGTCGCAGAGAGCTGTCAGGAAGCCCCGTGGAGAGAAATCAGTCTCAGCAGCAGCTCGCAGGCAGCTAGCGAGTGCCTCACGGCCTCCTGCACGCGGCCCTGTTTCCCAGGTGCTGGCGCTTTATTGTTAACGGCTGATGCCTCCAAAAAGTCACTCCCTGGAGCCACGATCACCAATCAGTGGTCCGTGGACCCCTGGTGGCCCGTGAGGTCTGAAGGGCTGGCGACCGCTGCCCTGGAGTGTCTGTTTCCGTAAAAGCACCAGGTTCCCTTTTGAGTCAGGGAAGGAGGAAGGAATCAGCTGACCTGAGTCTGCACCCTCGTTTTCTACCAGGAAATGAGCGTTGACACCTGTTCTCTCAACCTTGGCAATTGTTTTAAGGAGACACAGTGTCTCGGATAGAAAAGCAGGATTTTAACAGGCGCCCAGTCAACTCGACAAAGTCCCCCATGAGAGGAGACGGGAGGCCTTCTGTGCCCGTGATCCTCAGAGCGAGGGCTGCCCCGCAGCCAGCTCCCCCTGCACATTCATCCTGAAAAACTCTAACTGCACAGAAAAGTTGGAGAAACTCTGAAGGTGAGCACCCTGCATTCTACAGTTAACATGTTCTAGATTCATTTTACCACGTCTCTGCCCATCTATTCTCCCTGCATCCCTCAACCGCTGTCTTCTCGTTGCTGAGGAGTTTCAAAGTCATGCAGACATCAAGCGTCTTTCACTCTATATACTTCACCACTGCAACATCGCTTGGAGCTCAGTGTTTGTTTATGCTCTTCTTCTCCTTCTCCTTCTCCTTCTCCTTCTCCTTCTCCTTCTCCTTCTCCTCCTCCTCCTCCTTCTCCTTCTCCTCTTCCTCTTCCTTCTCCTCCTCCTCCTCCTCCTTCTTCTTCTTGAAATTTATTTATTTTTAAATATATTTTATTGATTTTTGTTTTTTACAGAGAGGAAGGGAGAGGAATAGAAAGCTAGAAACATCAATGAGAAAGATACATCTATTAGCTGCCTCCTGCACAACCCCTGCAGGGGATGTGCTCGCAACCAAGGTACATGCCCTGGACCGGAATCGAACCTGGGACCTTTCAGTCCACAGGCCGATGCTCTATCCACTGAGACAAACCGGTTTTGGTGCTCTTCTGTTTCTCAAGGTGAAGTTTAGATACAGTGAAAAGCACCAATGCTAAGCACATGCCCACTGGGTTTGGACGAATGTGTAAACTTGCATTAAGGCACAGAACGCCACCAGAACTCCAGAAAGTTCCCTAATGCTCCTTCCACAGCCAAACCCATGCTCCTCCTGCAGAATCAACTGGGCTCTGGGCTCTGCGTTCTCTCCACACAGAGAAGCTTAGCCCATTCTAGAATGTTCTACAAAGGCAGTCATAGAGCGAATACTCCGCTGTTCTGGTTTCTTCCCATTCGGCATAGTGTTTTTCTGAGGCACCCCTGCTGTTCACAATTCAGCGATAGTTAATTTCTTTCTGTTACTGAGTCGTGTCCCATTGTAAGAACATAGTACAACTTGTTCACCCACCCCGCCCCCTTTTAATGAACCTGTATGTTTGGGGCTATTGTTAATACAGCTGCTGTGAACATTCAACAATACATCTTTCTTGCCTGTCCGGCATGGCTCAGTGGTTGAGCTTGGACTTATGAACCAGGAGGTTATGATTCAATTCCCGGTCAACACATGCCCATGGTGTGGGCTTGATCCGCCATGGGGGCATGCGGGAGGCAGCCGATCACTGATTTTTATCATTAATGTTTCCATCTCTCTTCCCTTCTCCCTTCCTCTCTAAATCAATAAAAAATATACGTTAAAGAAGAAGACATATATTTTCACTATCTTGGGTAAATGTCTAGGGTTGGAATTGTTGGGTTTAGCATAGGTGTGTGTACAGTTTTATAAGAATCTTCCAGGCCCTTTTCCATCTCATACTTCTGCCACTAATGTTGTGAGCTCCATGTCCTGGTCAGCATTGTGTGGTTTGTTTGTTTTTTAATGTTAGCCACTCCGGAGAGCAACTTCATTAGCCTTTCCAAAAACCCAAGACCATACTCTGTCTTCATCTGTTTTTTTTTTTTTTCCTTAAATATATTTTTATTGATTTCAGAGAGAAAGGGAGAGGGAGAGAGATAGAAACATCAACGATGAGAGAGAATCATTGATCCGCTGCCTCCTGCACACCCTACACTGGGCATCAAACTGTGACCTCTTGGTTCAGAGGTCAACGCTTACATACCGAGCCACGAGGGCTGGGCCTGTCTTCATCTGTCTTTGAAGGCCTGCAAAAATGTACCTAAATCCGTAGCTTGAGAGCCAAAACTGTGTAGAGCCTACAAAGGACCTTTACCAAGGCCAGGACACCCTGCTGGCACTTCTCTGCCTTGAGGTCTTGTCCTCTCTCCCCTGTTTCTAGGACAGGGTCAGGCCCAGGTGTTCACTTCTTGGTGCGAATGACCTTGTCGCTGGCTCACCTCTCTCCAGAGGAGACCTGCCGGCGCTTTGGGCAGAATTTCCCTTAGTTCTCCTTTGGACAAAAAAGGAAACTGAGTCAAGTCGTGACGTGGCTAAGCAGCAGGCGGAGGCTTGAGCCCAAGCTTCCCGCTGACCATGAAGCCCTGCGTGGCTGGTGAGTGGACGGCGTGGGCTCAGGGGCAGCCTCATCCTGTGTTCATGCTGGGTCTGCTGACCCCCTGCCCTCTGGCATTTTCTGTGCCTCTGACCCCAAAGGCTCTCAGATCTGAGGACTCTAGAAACAGTCTGGGGACAGCTCGGCCCGTGGATCAGTCTACTCCTGCTGCCCACAGGGGACCTCAGCTCGGCCACGGCCGTGCAAGGCCTGCCTTTCCCACAATGCTCCAGCTCACGGGCTCCACAGGGGCCTTGGTCTGCGTGAAACTCCCGGTGCCAGGGAGCTCCTTAGCACGCACGCACCGTTACTGCGCAGCTGGAATGACGAGAAACCTCTTTCTTCCCGAGCAGAAGCGACCTGGGGACCCTTCCCGTCATGGCTCCTTATTCTAATTTCCAGCTCTCCACCGAAGTAATACGTGCTTCTTCCCCATGACAGACCTCCGGACACTTGCCCTCAGCCATCATGCCCGCCTTTGGTGTTCTCCAAGAGGACTCTTCTTGGATACCGTGCCAGACCCGCTCTGCCCCCTCCCAGGTGCATCCACGGCCCACAATACTGTAACCTCCCTCTCAGATGTCAGCTAATGAGTGGTAGGGCCTCCAGACGCAGGGAAATCTGCATTCAGCTGGTGTGAGCCAGGACAGAGTGGGCAAGCAGGGTGGAGTGAGCCTGCAGTGTCTGCCTCCCAGCCCCGCCCGGGGTGCTCTGGAGCCATCCTGGACAGCCCAGGGGCACAGGGTAGGCAATCCTGAAGGGGCAGGAAGTCCCATCACCGGAAACTTCCTGTCTGTGGGCGAGGGGGCTGAGGCAGCAGCGTGGAGAGGGCCTTGCCCTCCTGCCTCTCCCTCATCGGTGAGGTTTCAGGTTGCCAGTGGGAGGGTCTCCTGCAGGCTCCTGGCGGCAGAGATAAGGCACCAGGGCAAAGTCTCAGAGGTCCTTTGCCGGACTCCAAACACAGGGGCAGCAACACATCTGCCGGTCCAAGGCCACAGCTGGACTCGCTGAGGGAAGGCGGGGGCAGGGAGGGCAGCGTGGGGAACAGAGGGAAAGATAAGACATGGCCCTCAATTCCAGGCCGTGCCCTTCCCCCTGGAATTCCTGCCACCTCCCTTCCCCGTGCCTCCTTCCCTCTTTCTGTCTCCTTTCCTCTCTCCTTCCCTCCTTCCCTTCTTCCCTCTCTCCCTCCCTCCTTTTCTTCCTCCCTCTCCTTCCCCGTCTCCCTCCCTCTTTTTCTTCCTCCCTCTCCTTCACTCTCTCCCTCTCCTTCTCTCTCTCTCACTTCTTCCCCTCTCTCTCCCCACTCCCTCCCCTTTCTCCTTCCAATCTTCTAGAAAGGGTATTTCTAAGAGGTCCATTGGAAGACAATAAGCCGTTTTATTTCTAGTTTATAAACATTGAGAAAGGAGCCTTTGAAATGACCGCATCTCTGGAAGGTCCTAGAGCCGCGGTTCTCAACCTGTGGGTCTCGACCCCTTTGGGGGTCGAACGACCCTTTCACAGGGGTCGCCTAAGACCAGCGAAAAACACCTATTTCCCATGGTCTTAGGAACCAACACACCGCTCCTCGGTGTAGCAAAGTGTAGCCATGTCGTTTACTGTTGTCCTAGGAAGACTGTTGCCCATGCTACACCACGATTCAAGACAACATTTCATTTATTTGTCATTAGAAATAAATATTTCACAATATATAATTACGTACATATTGTTTTTGTGCTTCATCCCTATGCTTTAATTATGTTCAATTTGTAACAATGAAAATACATCCTGTATATGAGATATTTACGTGACAGTTCATAACAGTAGCAAAATTACAGTGATGAAGTGGCCACGGAAATAATTTTATGGGTGGGAGTCACCACCACATGAGGAGCTGTCTTAAAGGGGCGCGGCATTAGGAAGGTTGAGAAACACTGTCCTAGAGGGTGTGGCCGAATTCCTGGGTTCGGGGGTTGAAGTGGAGGTTCTGTGCGGTGTGTCCCTGGTTTAAGCCCCTCCGGGCTGTGGCACAGCCAGATCGGGCCCGGGCTGTGGGTCCCCCGGCCACGCTGCCTTTCTGTGGGCATTTCTGACCCAGGGCTGTTCTGCGGGGCTCACTGGCCAGGGAGGGAGAGAGCTCAGCCTGGAAGTGGAGTCTGAGCATGATTTCAGGCCATTTCTGGCCTGCGCAACCGTTTCCTCACCTCATTCTCTCAACGTGGTTTGGGAAATCTCGAGGCAAATGATTTAAACACCTCCTGCCAAACTGAGCGTCCAGAGGCACCGTCTTCTCCGCGAGCAAGCGGATCTCGGCAGGGGGCGATTTCCTTCTCTGTGGTTTGCCTCTGAGCAAGCGTGAAACCAGCATCCGTGTTGAGGCGTCTTCCCAGGAAGAACAAGCCAAGACTGGGGCCAGGACCTGCCGGAGTCCCGTGTGATTCTCGCGGTCCTTTCCAGGTGCGATGGTGTCTTGCGGCCGCTGCTCACAAATCACCATAAAACAGGTGGCTCAGAGGGCAGAAAACATATCTTCTTGCAGTTCTGGAGGCCAGAAGTCTGACATCCAGGCGTGGGCAGGGCCTCGCTGCCTCCTAAGGCTCCAGCAGACGATCCTTCCTGCCTCTTCCAGCTCCTGGAGGTGCCATGGACCTTGGCTTGTGGCCGCATCACTCCAGGGTCTGCCTCCTCTCTGTAGAGTCTTCTGCCTCCTGAGGATTCAGGGCTCAGCGTGACCCAGGATTAGCACCTTCTTGTTCCCCTTAATCACATCTGCAAAGGTCCCACTTCCAAACGCAGGCACCGTCTGGAGTTACGGGGGGACGTGCGTTTTAGGGAGACGCTCTCCTGCCGAGCACAGCTGCTGTTCTTGCTTGCTCCCCTCTCAGGGTGCCCTGGCTGGTTCGTTTTCTCCTCAGACACCCCGGGGACGATCATAGGAAGCAGTGGCCCCAGGCGCTGAGGATACGGTTTCTCTCTAACGCATTCAGCAGATCCCCGAGTCGGAGCTGGAAACGCTGTGTCGTCTCTTTTCTGCTGGGATGGAAAAATGTTCTCGGCGGCTCCACGGCCAGGGAGACATTCCAAGCATTGTGTTGCGCTGCGGTCACGGGTTTGAATGCCCAGGCCCAGTTCCCCAGCGGGTCCGTTGGCTTGCCAGAAAGAGCCCCCTTGTGTGCCCACCCTGTGCCAGGGCTCTTTCACCACTGCGGGTGGTGGTGGAGGGGAAGTGGGGGGGGGGCTCTGCACATCTGGAAAATCAGGTGATGGAGCGGGGAGGCCGCTTGCCAGCCATCCTTAGGCCTGCGGTGCGGTGCGCATTCTTTCCTTGGTCAGTGATTTGGAAAATGTTCTGATTAAGAGAGGACTGCTGCTCCTAGAAGAATTTTTTGTTTTTTAAAAATATATTTTATTGATTTTTCACAGAGAGGAAGGGAGTGGGACAGAGAGCTAGAAGCATCCATGAGAGAGAGAGACATCAATCAGCCGCCTCTCGCACGCCCCCCATTGGGGATGTGCCTGCATCCAAGATACATGCCCCTGAGCAGAATCGAACCCAGGACTCCTCAGTTCACAGGCCAATGCTCTATCTACTGAGCCAAACCAGTTTCAGCTCCTATAAGAATTTTAAATATATTTTAACTAGTGGCCTGGTACACAAAATTTGCGCATATTAAAAGGGGATTAATTAGAGGAAATAATTTAATACTGCTATTTGCCCTTTCTCTACAATAGAAGTGTCAGAGGTGAAAGAAAGTTAGTAAAATGTATATGAAAACCTTTCTCCTGTCAGAGTCTGGGGCTCACCACAGGACCCAGAGTCAAGTTCCCACCCACCCACATGCACCTCAAAATCACGTGAGACACAGA